>JAQFYM010000770.1:0-50124 GCA_034694785.1 Agrenia bidenticulata | reverse complement strand
TTATAAATGTCGTATTTAATCGGTTCATATTTTGAAGTACCGAGGATAAACCTAGCACTTCTACGTAAATTGTTCTCGATTTTTTTAATAGTACATTTAGGGGAAGAGCCCCAGATAATTGACATGTAATTAAATAACGAGATTGCGCATGCATTAAATACTTTCAAGAAATTATCCTTGGAGAAGAGGTGTTTTAAAGGGTAGAGGGATTTGGCCACAAAATGATAGTTTCGAGAGATTCTATTGATATGATCAGTCCATTTCATTTTAGAGTCAATTGTTAGGCCCAGACTAGTGATTGAATCGCTACTTTGTACAATGATTCCATCAATTTCAATTGAGATTCTACCAATTTTGGCTAGATTTGAGGCATTACCAAGTACCATAAGTTGAGTTTTCTCCACGTTTAACTTCATACCGTTAGTAGTCATCCAACTACATACTGATTTGAGATCACTTGTGACTTTTTGGATAAGGGATTGGAGGTTTTTTGGGCTACCAGCAATACAGAGTTGAGTATCATCAGCAAAGAGTATACAGATGCAGTGACGAACGACAAGTGGAAGATCATTTATGTAGATTGAGAAAATGAGAGGTCCCAGACTACTTCCCTGACAGGTACCTCTAATGGTAAACTGGACAGAAGATTTGTCACCTTTTGGTCCTTTTACAAATTGGCATCGATAGGATAGGTAGGATCTGAACCACTTAGGATCAATGCCGTACCAAGCTAATTTTTCTAGCAAGAACTCTCGTACAATTGTATCAAATGCTTTAGCGAGATCAAGAGAAACTAAAATACATATGTTACCTTTGTCAAGTTCGCGATATATGTATTCAGTTAGAGCAATCATTGCTGTTTCGCAAGAGTGTTTACTACGAAATCCGAACTGACCACGATATAAAATATTGTGTTTTTCGAGATATTCAGTCAGTTGTTTTTTAACAATTTTTTCAGTCAAGAGAGCAAGAAAGGGTTGAACGGAAATAGGACGAAAATGACTTGGACAGGAAGGATGATCAATTTTTGGAATAGGTGTTACAGCACTTCGTTTTAGGGAGTTTGGAAATTCATTGGACTTAAGTGACATATTTATTAGTCTTGTAACGGCTTCACTAACACATGGAGCTCCGATTACTAGTGATAACATGTACGGTACAAAGTTACTCTGATCAGCCGTAGTTTTACTTTTATTTTTCATTGAGTTATAACAAAGGATCTGTTGCGAATTGTGAAGATAGAATGAATGATTAAATAGCACTCAAACACTCCACAGCGCAGTATGTGTACATTATTACAATTATAATGACAGTCAGAAAATTTTATGCCGAGCTTATATTTTTGTATGTGACTTCCAATGATTTAATTTATTAAGACAGCAGATATGTTTTTGGTTTTTTCATAGCTAAAGATGTAGGTCGTTTCATTTAATAATTCCAGAGATTACGATGGTCACAAGAGGTCGACTTTAACAAAGATTCCATTTTCAATTTCTGCACTTGATGATTAATCAAGAAATATTTTTATGAATAGCAAGACTCATAACATCCTAAGTTCAGGATAAACAAACCACCCGTCACACACACCACTCAATCAGTTAGGGCCAACTGCGTACAACATCCCTGACGAGGATATACTTTAAAAGTCATCGTACTGAATTGGTCTGGTTCGTAAATATTTATAAGGAAATGCCAAGGGAGCTTCCATTAATTTATTTCGCATCTAAAATGATCATCTAATATCCATAGATGAATCTCAATTGGTAAGTCTATCGTCCAGAACTTTGACACAGTCATTTATTATTCAGCACAGAGTTAGAAAGCATCAACTTGAAATCATGAGCTTTGAGCTAAGACCAATAATATTATGTGCAACACTATTTTTACACCCGCTTAAGCTCCCTACGCAGGTTAAGCCTTCTTGGGTAGAAGCTAAAAGCAATTATAAATTATAAGGATAGCTCACACAGAACTGAGTAACCCTAAGCCCTCAAGCTATCAACAAGCATCGCTTGACCAACCGACAACTAACAATTTATTTACTGCCACTGGACTTTAGTGTTGGTGAACTTCTTTAGCTTCATAAATCCAAAAGTCTCACCACATACATCAAAGTCATACACACTGACACACCTCTGAATTCTTACAATACCAGCTGGGAGTTATTTTGATTTCTAAAATTTCTGCCCTCTTCCTCATCGTTGTTGGGTAAGGAATTATGTAATTCATTTCTAAATAACATTTTTAATCAGCTCAAGATGGAATACAAAAATTTTAAAAGCAAATTCAGACTACTAATATCCCTAGCTAGTTAGAATTCCATCAACACATGGTTCAAGGGCAAAATAAATAGAATACTGAAATGCCAAGGAATATTTTGCCTTTAAGATTTCGTAGGTAAATCCTCAAGAGGATAAATTGTATTCAAGAAAATAATGTGCTCATGGTCACAACTAAAGTTTATTATGTATTGAGTGTATTTAAAAGGCCTAAAAGTGATTGGGCTTCTCCCACCGTTGGACATACCTACCTTTTACACACCTCATGTATCAGCCAACAAGGATTATTTTATTAAACTTAACCGTGAAGAATTTAGGACGATGATTGCCGAGTAGTCAACCTTGACTTCAATATTTTACCATATCTGCAAATATACTACTACGTACAGATCTCCTTGTCACATATGCTCTTTTGTGTCTAAAATCTCACGTGAAAGAAAGGTTGAAGGTGGACAGTTGGACACTCTCTGTGCACAGACTGGAAGATACTATTTCGATACGCATTTTATTACACTACAGACCTCGTGGGTAACCTGAAATTATTGGATGTGAATGCATGAGATCATGTTATAATCTCAAAGCGATGCTGTATCAAAATTTAATGGAACAAGTCAAAGAATTAGTATGTGTTTGGATTTCCTCTGGGGCTGTATGGTACTGCTGGTTTTTTAAATTAGAATCCCCCTTCCTGGCTCAGGCTAAAGTTTTGGTTGACTACATCTTTTTCTTCAGTTCCGGGTTTTGAACGATTTCCCCGGGTAGGTCTGTTTGGGATTGAACTGGAATCAATATTAATATTAATTAGAAAGGTATTAGAGACACTGAATATTTTCAGATTGGAAAGAAGGGGACAAAGTACATAAAGTGGTTGAGTTATCTGAGTAAGACTGACTTGTGACCTGTGTGTGATTGGTACTTAGAACCACCTGTATTTAAATAATCAGATAACCTCTTTGGGTTGAGGAATTTTAGTATTATTAAGGTATGGTCAATGTGAGAGATAACTTTGATAAAGATTGATACGACAGTTGAAGTTTGTCCTGTTTGAATCAAGTCACAAGTATAGTTGTTTTAATTTTTTTTGCTGGCTTGTGTTGTGCATTGTATTTGTGAATGAAAATAAGTTTTTTCGATTTCTGACGTTTGGGTTTTGGACTGGACTTTGCCATCATGAGTCAGCGAGATGTTAATCGATTTTAATAAAACTCATCGCTTCGCATTGTCAGCATTGGAAGGGTTCAATAATTTCTTCCGAGTTTGTTGTAGTAGTGAATTGCTATGACATATGAATGAATGTATTATAATTTATTCATTCGTATAAACTTGCCTTGTAATTAATCCTATTCATTTAATTTAATTTTTAAGACGTCCAAAGGCGAGGACTATCCTGTTGCCGAATTCGGACCAAGTTGTACCTTCCAAATCTCTTCCTTGCCGTTTGATACTTTAACAACGAAAATTCAAAGAGTTTGAATCTAGAAACATTTCTACAATGAGTGACCTCCCACTGAAGGTGTCAGATCTGGATGAAGAATTTCACACCTGCCCTAATGCTGATGTTAGGGCTTGTGAAAATTGTAAATTATTAAACAATCTCACTATCCTCAATCGTACATTCACACTGAGGTAATTGGCAAAATTGACTCCCATGAGAATTTCACTAGTTATATTATTATAACTTTATCCTTGGTTTAATTCTAAGTGCGTGATCCATGTCAGTCAATTCAAAATTTTTAATGTTTTGCTTTCAGAAACGAAACGCAAACTGTGAAGATTATTGAAGAGTGTCTAGAGTCCGTGAAAGGCTTGCGAAGATCTGTAGATAAGCTAAAACCTGAGCTGAGCCGTTTCGATTTTAACGATGAGGTTCAAGGAAACGGATACCGAACCTTCGTCAACCTCACAAAAATCTCAGTAACCAAATGTCTTTTTCTCGTCGAAGAGATGAACCATATCGGTCGACTCTACTCCATCGCCACATTTCCTGTACTTTATGAGTAAGCTTAAAAAACCTATTCCTTGTGCTTATCGACCATCTTATCGAATAGAAGTTACTGTTTATTATGGATTTCCTTGCAGAAAACTCGTGGATTGGACTAGAATCCTCCGTCTACTTAATGTCGTCATGCAGTGTCTCAATGAATTCACTCACAGTGCTAAAACAAATAGTCTTTTCACGTCCAACAGAGAAGCCTTAGATAACTTGTTAGTTCAGTCTAAAGAACGGACGAATGTTGTTGGGTTCCATGGACGACTTCTTGGCTATCAGGTTAGTTTTCGAAATATACTCATACTTGTGAAATTTTATGTATTGAATTATGTTTGAAATGTATTTGGGTTTTAAAGTTCGCCAAATCAGTGAGAGCTCCACTAAGGATTGTAGGGTCATTCATGGCTGCTTTTTCTAAAGTTTATAATACTGATAGCATCTTTAAACACACCCTTATAAATCCTCCGGATTGTAAGTAAATTCAATTACAAAAATCCCTATCGAACGAGAAATATGTAATTCTAAATGGAAAAATTTCAGTTGTTCATTATTGGCGAAATCCAAAAGATCGAGCTGAACGGATCGCTCAAATATGTTCTGAAGATCCTCTAAACTTCTTTAAAAACTTTTGGCGTACTCAAGAAAACGGTACGAGTAATGATTGTGAAATGGTCTTCTTCCCTAAACTTGATTCTTAAAGTTTTGTTACTATTGATTAACAGGTTTGCTGAAAATTCTGTCCAACTGTCTCGGGAACTACGTAGAATCAAACATGGAAATCTCAATCCCTCCAACTAAACTTTCAATATCAACAACTTCCGAACGAGGGACTATCAATATTCTTCCTCCTACAGAATACATTGGGACTAAACCCATAATGGTCCGTTTAATATCCCATAAAATGCGATCTGGATCAGTTGGAAGTGGAAATACGGGTTACACTCGAGCAGGAGTGGTATTGGAGGGCATGTCGAACACCTTGGTAATTCACTGTCATGGAGGAGGTTTCGTGTCCCAGAGTTCAAATTCTCATCTCGTGTACCTAAAACCTTGGGCAAAGGGTATTGGGGCCCCAATCCTTTCGGTGGATTACTCCCTAGCCCCAGAAGCTCCATACCCTCGTGGACTTCATGAGGCATTCTATGCCTATGTATGGGCCTTGAAGAATGCCCATCTCCTTGGGAGTACTGCAGAAAAAGTGATTGTTGCAGGAGATTCCGCTGGCGGACTTCTGCTTACTGGGGTCATAATTATGTGCATTGAATTGGGAATTCGAGTTCCCGATGGTGCTTTACTAGTATACACACCTCTGCTGTTGGAACCAGCAATTACTCCAGCAAGACTTCTAAGTCTAGCAGACCCTTTAATTCCCTATCCAGCGTTGGCTGCTTGTTTGGGAGGTAAGGATGAAAGTAAAGAAGCTATTCCCATCGTACTAGACACATAAATTAAAAATGTTATGTTTACCTTTGACAGCCTACTTGGGCAAGCATTTTGACCAGGAGTTAGCAAGATTGCCAGGAACATTTGTTGAAGGAGGGTGGGAGCCGGATGAGGTCAACATTGAAAATTGTACTTGGAAATTCGAAACTTTAGAGTTGGAAGAACTGAATGGAGTCTTCTATCCCAGTGATGATTATCATTTATCTCCTTTGATTGCACCTGATGGAATTCTCCGACGGTTTCCCCCAACAGCAATAGCTGTAAGTTTGTATTGAAATACAATGAATAATTGTTGTCAGATAATTAATTTTTTGACCTTTTTGTGTTTGAAGTCCACGAATTTCGATCCTTGTCTGGACGACTGTGTGGAATTCGCGAAGAGACTGCGAGACCTTGGTGTCCATGTAACATTGGATATCCAGAGTTCTATTCCCCATGGATTTTTAAACTTTGGAAGAGTAATAATTTTAAAATTGTTTAAAATTTTGGACATACTAGGAAATAAATGCAATGATCCTTGTCTTTTTTTAATTCAGCTTAGTGAAGAATGTCACCAAGGAATGGATGCTTGCCTGCGACGACTCAAAGATCTTATTGAAAAATGACAATTTAAAAAAAATCATTCGACAACTCTTAACGTTAAACTTAGCAAGTTTTAAGTTTAATAAAATAATTCCTGTGATAAATATAAAATTCTGATCACATTTAGAAATCATGCTCCAAATTACAATTAAAAAAGTTCAGCATTTAGTTGGAGGAATGTATTATTTTTATAAATAAAAATAGTAAACTCAACATAACAAGTTTTAGATTTAAAAGAGTGCAAAGAGTCATTTGAGTAGATATAGTTTCCATTTAGTTATTGTACAGAAAAGCCCGAGAAGTAGCTATACGATGTTGTCACATATCACAGCCAGTCGTTGTTCTTCCATTGTCCAATTCCATTGAATATGGCTTTTGTCATTCAAATATTATTATTTGCATTCTATTAGTGATTTGTATTAACTTCAATTATTAGCCATGTTAGCGTATCACATGTAAGATGATATGACACTAAAACTCCAAGGCAATTTTAGGTGTCTTATCGTATATCTTACAGACTATAATGATGATATTTAAACCAAAGCGAAGATTTATGCATTCTATTGGAAAGATATGAGATCAAGTATAGTCGAGCCTTGAATGATTGAATGGCTTGAACATGTTCCAGAACTGGATCGATAGAGTTAGCTCTCGAAACGTGGCCTACACATTTTAAGTTGAGTGGTGTTTCCAAATAAATAGCCATACGGATTTCGTTCCATCCAAGAGCCCAAAAGTATATTTGAAATCACCCGAGAGTGCATTCAATCCCTGAATTAATCAACCGGGTAATTATCTTTCATATCTTAAAAAACTAAATTAAATTTATAATTTAAGGGCGTACTAAGTGTAAATACTGCGTATTTCTCGAGATAAATCAAAACCGGTTCATATTTTTTGTGACAATTTTTTTGACAGATTCTCTTCAGAGTTCCAAATCATAGGCTATAGGTAGAATCGTAGTAGAATCCAACCTCCAGCCAAGCAGTATCAGTTACAGACTTTTTTTTATCCAACTCCAGTTGGCCTTGTATAATAATACTTTAATGCATTTTGTGGGTTGGAACTGAAGCCTATGCAAAAGTTAACCAACGTGTTCTTTAAAGCATTTCAAACATTGATAAAGTCTAAACCACATTTTTACTCTATCACCATGTGCCATGTGCTTCTTAGGATATCGTACGACTAGGTCAGATTTGCATCAGTTCCATTTCGTATGCCACCTTCTGCACGGCTGCTCCGTAGCTTATTTTGTAATTCTAATTTCTTTTTGTTTCATATTTTTGATTATGTACAAGAAAGTGACCATGAGTACTGCAATCCCCAATGGTAGTATCTCTACCGAGATTCCAGCGGATTTCGTCCGACCCGATTTACCAAGTAAGTGTACTTGGCATCTCAACGAGTCCAAGAAAAATTCTCCCCATTCTACGGATAACAGGTATGGTTTCTGAGGTTTGGCAGATCAATTTTTTAAATTTTGTTTTTATAATCAAATTATGCAATGAACATTTATTTTTATGTAGGAATGCTCGCCCAGGAATTCTACCAAACATATTAATGCAAATTGGAAACACTCCACTGGTACGCTTGAATAAGCTACCTCAAGCTCGAGGAATCAAGTGTGAAGTTCGTAAGTCTTTTAAGGATTCTAACATTCAAAGAATACAGGGAAATATTGGGTTTACAAATGAAATATTTATTTGATTGCTTTTAGTGGTCAAATGCGAATATTTTAATGCTGGTGGAAGTGTAAAAGATAGAATTGCATTGAGGATGATTGAAGATGCCGAGAAAGCAGGAATTCTAAATTCGGAATCCACTATCATTGAACCTACTTCCGGAAACACAGGTTCCACCATTGTTTACATTTATACTGACTAAAAATAACACAGAAATATTCATAAATACAAAATGTAATTTAAATATGTGTATATTGACAGGGATCGGTCTTGCACTGGCGGCTGCAGTAAAAGGGTACAAATGTATCATCGTCATGCCAGAAAAAATGTCGAATGAGAAGGTTGATGTTCTTCACGGCTTAGGTAAAAAACCAAATACAGTGTTAGCAGTGCAATAAAAACATTACACTTGTGCAAACAAATGCTTAATTAAATGTTTTCAGGGGCGAAAATCGTTCGAACTCCAACTTCGGCTACATTCGACTCCCCTGAAAGTCACATCTCAGTGGCTTGGCGGCTGAAAAAAGAAATTCCTGACGCAGTGATTCTTGATCAGGTACACAATTAAACAATTAAGTACATGACCTTTAAAATTTAAAATAGGAGACTACAAAAAATACCTGGAAGTTAATTTTATTTTTAAAATGATACATAGTATCGAAACGCTGGAAACCCCTTGGCTCATTACGATACTACGGCTGAAGAAATTCTGCAGCAATGTGATGGGAAAATTGATATGATTGTGGCTAGTGCTGGAACCGGAGGAACTATTTCAGGAATTGGAAGAAAAATTAAAGAAAAGTGTCCTTCTTGTACAGTAGTTGGAGTTGATCCCGAGGGGTCAATTTTAGCCCAACCTGAACAAATTAACAAGTCATCAATCACTTCGTATGAAGTTGAAGGAATCGGCTATGACTTCCTTCCTACTGTCCTTGGTAATGTTCGATCAATTTTTTTAAACGGCCTTTGATTTCGAAGAAATTTTATTTTGACCAGTTGCTTTGAACACATCTTTTTAGATCGGTCTGTGGTAGACAAATGGTACAAAAGCAACGACAAGGAATCTCTGCCAACATCCCGTGCTTTAATCCGCGAAGAAGGACTTCTCTGTGGAGGAAGTAGCGGCGCTGCGTTGTCCTGTGCTTTCAAAGCAATCGAAGACGCAGGGTTAAAGGAGGGTCAGCGATGTGTAGTAGTCTTACCCGATGGAGTTCGAAATTATATGACTAAATTCCTATCTGATCAGTGGATGATGGAACGAGAGCTTCTCCCTGAGAAGGATCTGACGGATCAGTACTGGTGGTGGGAGACACCCGTTTCATCCCTCCACTTGGAAGCCCCGTTAACAGTTTTGCCCAATGTTCCAGTTCAGGAGGCAATTGATATCATGAAGCGGAAGGGCTTTGATCAGATGCCCGTTGTTGATACGGATGGGTGGGCTATGAAATTTGAATTTTTGTCACTATTTATTAAAATCTCATGAAAAATATGGCTGATTGAATGTTATAACTTTCAGAAATATCCTTGGAATGGTAACTTTAGGAAGTTTGCTAACTCGAGTACTGTCAAAGAAATTGGATAAGAAAGACCATGTGGAAGCTGCACTGTATAGACAGTTTAAAAAGATCACTTTAAACATGACATTGGGCAAGTTAACGAATATTCTTCATAAGGACCATTTTGCTCTTGTGGTTCATTCTCAAGTTCAATGTAAGTTTTCTGCCAGATACTCAGCTTCAACATTTATGATTTATGAACCTAACTTAAAACAATTAGAGTTCACACAAGTATTGAAATTTTTTATAAAGATGCCGGAGTGGACCAAGAAGAAAAGAGGAAAGAAGTAATAATTGGAATTACAACGCAAATCGATCTCCTACATTATATCTCTGAGGTTGAAGAAATTGTCCGGCGAAGGTATGACTGTTTTAATTCATAGAAATTTGATTGGTGACATCGAGAATTACCGGAATTATTTTATTTCATTGCAGGAGGATGTCTTCAGTATGTCAAACGGAAACGGCCGATTAGAGTATTGAGTAAAATTATTGAAAGATTATCAATAACGTTTTTCATCAAAAAGGACTAAAATATACAAACCTATCAAAATTTTACCAATAATTCAAATACTGGAGTGTACGAGCTTACTCAATTATTCCAAGACATTTGCCACATAAATTCTGTTAATTCCGCTTCGCAGTAAAACAGTAAGAAACCTCGTTAGTTATCAATTTAAACTTTAAAAAAATTCTTGTAAAAAATTTTGAAATAAAAATCACAGCCGTTTTAATTAACTTGGAATTACATCTCATAAATACCAAATGGCACTCTCAAATGTTCGGTTGTGGCATGAAAGATTTGTTACGTATTTTCCTATTTTTCCTGCAGTCGCGTTAAGCACAATTCATAATCAGAATAATCACGGAAATGCCCAAAAAAAACTGACACATACTTATGTATAGACGTACTAATTCATGGACACAAGAAATGAACACAAGGTGTCAAAGTGTCAATAAACTTGACAGTTGAGCAGATTGGGAAACTGCTGCTACCATAACTAATTCAATTAAATTTTCTCAACAACTGCCACATAGATTACGCTATCAATCGATCTGAGTTCTCAAATGAATTCGTCTGGTGGACCACCTAATCTGCCTATGTGGCAGTTGAACATCAAAAATCCCAACGTAATTTAATATCTATTTGCACACGAGAAAAATCACCAGACGATGGGCTGTCCATTGACTCTGCAATAAAAAATCAAACCAACTTATCCTCTAAATTCAATTTTAAACTTATCAATTATTAAATTCATAACAATAACCTTAAGGGCTATGATTCTCCCACGTAATTTATTGAGAACCCATGCATGAACTGTGCCCCGTAAATTGAGCAACCTTTTTCGACTTGTGATTTCATACATTTTGGATGCATAGTTTTCACATGTAATGACGATAGACTATTCGAGTGGCTTGAACCTTCTATTCATTAAATTAATCGAGCTGTGCAGATCTGGCCAATATAGTAAAAATTATCACGCGGCTACGTACTATATTTATCTAACTCACCGCCACATGTAAACACCATGGGCTTAAATGGAACGGAAAAGAGTTCTGGCCACATGCATGGCTATCAAATCTCAGATCAATTTGACTTAGCATTTGCTGCTTAACTTTAATTAAATGACTTTTTGACCGAGGCTTTTTTATGGAAATGAGTAAGGTTGGAGGCTTAGGTGCTAGTGTTAGTAACCGGTCAAATTTGGATTAATCGAAATTCTCATGAGAAAATTAAAAATTTACATTACTTGTAAAAATGAACTTGCAAAAACTTATCGTAATCAAACAGTTGAGCTTGCCATTTTTTGTATCTGTATTCATGTAGAAATGACAAAATTACGACCATTTGTAAAAATATGCAACTAATAATTCACAAAAATCTTGTCCAGTCAGTTCATCCTCATCTCTAACCAATTTTTGAACACTCAACTAATTTTCTCTACTCTTTGAAAAATCCTGAATTACGTTCAAATTTAATATTTTATTTAATAAAACTGGTTTCAACTAAATTTTGATTTGAAATTTTGATTGATCCTTTGAATGAGTCAAATGTCAATCAAATAACAAACCTCATGGTGACAACTTATTATGGCTTTGATTTCTCAATTAAAATAAATTAAAGTATTTTTTAGGCTATAAAACCCCACAAATATGTTCAATAAGAAGAACGTCACAGTCATTTGAATTTTGAATTAGGTAGTTACAAGTTACAACTTTTATAAAATGTTAAAGATAATTGCATACTAGAACTAAACCGTAGGGCTGAAAGCATTCATGGATGCATTAAAGAGTTCATATATGTGATGATGTGATATGTTCAAAGCTTCAAAAAGGTCTATGCATATACAACCATGCAGCTTACAATTCTTACTTATATACTTGCATCTATATATCAGAGTTATATAGTATAAGGACTACGCCACATTTTTTAGTAACAAAGTCAACATGCATTTCTATTTCCATATGAAGCATACTTGTACAATCAAATCGAGCCTGGAGATGTGGGAAATTCCACGGGCTGCATATAAAAGGCTGGGAGTTAGTCTTGCACAAGGCAGTAAATCTTTGATTCTCCAATAGTCCAGACTATCTAGA
Organism: Agrenia bidenticulata; assembly: GCA_034694785.1. Classification (NCBI taxonomy): domain Eukaryota; kingdom Metazoa; phylum Arthropoda; class Collembola; order Entomobryomorpha; family Isotomidae; genus Agrenia; species Agrenia bidenticulata. Next base: position 37,994 of record JAQFYM010000770.1, on the reverse strand, counting down.
GGAAGGGTTTAAATAGACTTCATTAAAACAAAATTTTCAGTACCCCTAAAGGTATTTTCAAACTATCAGCAATGGCCCCAGTAGAACCAGCAGAATTAATCTACAAAAATGGTGTCAAGTCCATTGCAGTACATCAGCAGTCTTCCAATGGAGTGTCTTTAAAATCTGGGAACGGTACCATTCCTAAGGGGAAGCACGAGCAACCCAAGATCCTTCCTAATGTCTTGCATCAGATCGGAAACACACCGATGATAAGGTTGAATAGAATTCCTCAGGCTGAAGGCGTGGAGTGCGAAATTTGTAAGATTTCTTGATTTTTTAACCAATGATAATTCGCAGTTCAGAAATCAAAAGACAATCTTTTTTAGTATTTTAAAATTAACCAAAACTTTTGGGTTTTGAAAATTTTAGTGGCTAAATGTGAGCTGTTTGCCCCTGGGGGAAGTCATAAGGACAGAATTGCGTTGAGAATGATCGAAGAAGCTGAGGCCGATGGGAGACTTCAACCTGGATCTATTATCATTGAACCGACATCTGGAAATACAGGTAGCGAATCATCTCCTTTTATGCAAAACTTCCGGGGAATTAATTTGCCTGCATATTAATCAATTAAATTAAATTAAATTAATAGGAATCGGCGTAGCAATGGTTGCAGCGGTCAAAGGTTACAAATGCATATTAGTCATGCCTGAAAAAATGTCGACTGAAAAGCACGAAACCATGGCACGTCTAGGTGCCACAGTGGTCCGAACCGGTAAGGGCGTCCTTCATACTGCGGTAGCTCAAAAGCTTCATCAAGAAACGCCTAATTCAGTGATCTTAGACCAGGTATTATTTGATAACTACTAAAGAAAATTGTACAACAACATCCAAATTGGCTCATGAACTCATGATTAAATATTTTTTCCCATTTTCAGTACGGTAATTCTGCCAACCCACAGGTTCATTATGACGAAACTTCTGAAGAAATTCTGGACCAATGTGACGGTCAAGTGGATATGATTGTGATGGGAGTAGGAACTGGTGGAATGGTCACGGGGATCGGAAGGAAAATTAAAGAAAAATGTCCAAAATGTATAATTGTTGGAGTTGACCCCGAGGGTTCAATCATGGCTCTTCCAGAGTCCCTTAATAAGGGTGATACTAACTTTTGGGAAGTTGAAGGAATTGGCCACGATTGGCTTCCTGACGTCCTGGGTATGTCGATTGTCGAATATCATAATAATTTTTGTTTAAATCACAACTCATAGATATGTAAATCTGGTAATTTCAGATCAATCTGTGATCGATAAATGGGTCAAGTGCAATGATAAAGACACGTTCAACATGGCAAGGAGACTTATTAGCGAAGAAGGGCTTCTGGTCGGTGGAAGTTGTGGGTCTGCAGTGGCTGGGGCCATCCAAGCTATTAAAGAAGTAGGACTGAAAAAGGGACAGAGATGTGTCATTGTCATGCCCGATAGTGTGAGAAACTACATGACTAAATTCCTCTCAGATCAATGGATGAATGTAAGCCAATATTTAATTATTATAGCCATTTATAGATAATAATTTAACACGATAATTACACATCTTGTTATCTTTAGGAACGAGGGTTTTTGGTTGATAACCAAGTAGCACAAGAATACTCTTGGTGGAATCATCCCGTGGCATCCCTCAGAATTTCCAAATCTCAAAGCATAAGCCCAGAGACCAGCGTCGGAGAGGCGATCAAATTGATGAAGGAGAATCGCTTGGATCAAGTCCCTGTTGTTGACATTGAAGGGTAAGCATAGCAGTATTCATTATTAAAACCACTTCTGCCTCTAACGACGGTGCATAGTATTCATTTGCAAAGCCTATTCTTAACAAATCGAATTTCTCTCTCTAGAAATCTTAAAGGAATGATCACTTTGAATCATTTCCTGAAAAACCTTCCATCCAATAAAATCTGCAAGAGCGACCTAGCTTCAAAATTCCTTTTCAATCAATTCAAACGAGTCACTGAGAAGGATAGTCTTGGAAAACTCAACTACATCTTACAAGCTAGTCCGTATGCAGCGATTGTGGAGGTCGTCACAAGTTGTAAGTTCATATCATACAGCAACCAAATCTATAGTCATATCTTTAGTTATTTGAGTCGTAATCGTAATAATCTAGGAACTTTTTAATTAAAATTGATTCTATAAATATTTCAGATGGAAAGACTGGAGAAGCTATTATATGTGAGCGTTTCAAGGGCATTGTCACTTCTATGGACTTGATAGACGCCACCGTTCTGTAGGAATTTTACTCGCTGAAAGAACAGAACTGAAGCGATCTCGATTGGATTCTGTTGATATCACATCACTGATCAGTAGTTTTGGACGAAAAGTTCTCCGTGTATTTTGTCATATTTAATCTTAATATTGTAATTAAAAATATTTTATTCGTAATTAGCTAGTTAAATAGATTCTAAAGCATTGCACTTTATAAAACAAGTTATTTAGAAAATTATTTACAAAACTTATTTATTGATTTGAACATACAATAGTTATTAGTTAGTTAGTCATAACGCACTGACATATACTAATTAATAATAACATCTTGTCAAATTTCATCAGTTATACATGCTTAATTTCTTCAAGCGTTGGGGAAAAGGACTACAGACGCAGAGCCACGAGATCTGGACATCCTAAGGGACATTTTTAGTAGCTTAACATTGATATCTTCGTCTATAAAAAATGAATTTTCCTTTATAAACTTTGTTTTTTATTTAAAATATTTAAAATAAATATTCTGAGCGATTTAATTTGCTACCTGTTTGACGGCCACCTGACTCTATTCGTCTTGATTTATTCTTCTCCTCCATAGATAAAGGTGTAGAAGTTTTTATCATACACAACGAAGCCTCTTCTGTAACTGGACTTCCTGCATTGGTAATTGGTGCATCTACAAATTCGTTTGCTACATTATATGGATCACATGAAGATAGGGAAACATCAATTCCACTGTCTGTAATGTTCGTCGTATCCAGCTTCCCTTCTTGAGTAATACAGTTGGGAGAAGTAATTTGGAAAGACCCCATCGGTTGACGCGTTTTCTTTGCTCCATGATAAATGTGTGTGAATTCATCAACCATTTTACTTAATTGGAACGGTTCAGAAGCTTCATTATCTATCAGTGATTTTTGATTGTCCATATTTTTGGTGAGAATTATTGATCCATTGGTTGGACCAAAAATACAGTTTGAATCGAGTATTGGGGATTCATAACCCTAAACATGTCAACAGAATAATTTAAAGTCTGATAACGATAACAATGGACAGAAATTGTTTACTCGCTAATAAATAACCAACCAGTTCCAGTGTTGAATTGAAGTCTGGCTTAAACTCTTCCGGATTAGAAGGAAGTTCATCAAGTTCTTCTGCCGGAACAATACATTCCAGCCATTCCTATTTGCAACCATGAAATAATCAAATACTCGCCCATAAATAACAATAATAACCCGAACTAATTAAAAACGGTTTGGTAGATTTTGAAAGACTGACCTCAACATTGGCTAGGGGTTTGTGTGTCATATCACTCATATCCAAGTCCTTCTTTGGAGTATCTTCTATGTTTAAGCCTGTAACAGCGGGAAGAGGACCGCCAACAATTTCCATATTAGAGGAAATTATCCATGTTCCACTTGACATGTCGAAGCCACTGTCCCTGTTGAACATCACCCATTCTCTATTGTCGTAGCTTTGGTCGAAACGTAAGCTATAAGACGGAAATCCACGAGAACGATCTTTTCGACTCTCAAACAAGCTGAGTAGGTGCGATTCTTTACGTGGCTCCGGAGATAAACTTTGACCAAGGTTCTGACATTTGAGCTTAGGTACAGAGTCCCCTATACACAATGTAATATAATCATTATATTATAACCCATTTAAATTTTTTTAAATTTGAATGCATACATAAATTTAAATCAATTTTTTTACCATTTCCATCTTCTTTTATCGTCATTATGTCGATGCTTACTGAATTGTTGTTCTCTTCCTGCTCAACAGTGTTACAATGCCCGGGCTTTCTAGCAGGAACTGGCATTAGAATATTTCGGACTATCTAAAACATGAAATCTGTTAGTTGATTGTCATCTCGAGTAGTAAAATCATGTGAAAAGGTCAAGAATCCAGCCCCAGCTGGAGTGAACAATTCGTCTAATCAATCTTGTTTATTGACTTGAGAAAAAATACTTATACTTCTTCCCCAAGACACACAAGAATAGACATAAATAGACCAGGATAAAATCCATTCATAGTCGTCTGGTCAGTTACCTTTGGCGGGATAGCTATTCAGCCGTCTTTTGCTTGTACCGACTATCTCCAAAATCTGCTTTACACTTCAGCACTTGAACAGGCCACAGAACTTTAAAATTAAAAGGTAGTTAGTTACACGATAATTAAAATAAAGTATTAAGTGATACGAAATAGTACAAGAGATTTGTCGAAAATTTCCGTCCACAATTTAGAGATGGAATTGATGGGAGCAATACTCGCACGTGGACTGCAGAAGAAGAAGTAAGCTGAAGAATATTTTCCGTGGGCTGTGACTCCCACCCAATTGCCAAACATTCCCCGCTCTTTCACTTTCCCGCCCCAACCAAACTTTATTCCCCTCTTAATTCACAACAATTAATGGGGCATTGAGAGAAATCCTTTTTCATTGTCCTGTTTGACATTCAATTGTATTTGGCAAGGGTGCATATATACTGGCTTTCAAAATTTCCATTAAAAAAAACAGAAAATAGCCTGGTAAAAAATATTTTACTGTTTTTTTAAATTTAAAAAAATTAAAAATTAGCAAACAAAAATTAAAAAACTCCAATAAACTTCCAATAAAGACAATATAATGTGGTATTAGTAGAATATGGAATTCATAAACCAATTAAATAAATTTCAAACCGATTTCAAAAGTTTTGTTTATTCTTTAAGTTGAAACGTTACATATAATTTAAGCTATTAAAAATAAAAATCGGTTGAGAACTTTTTAAGTTAAATGCATTCAAAGACTGTACAGTCGCTCGTGAATCACCCTGTATATTAAAAACTTCTTTGTGCAAATTATTTAGCCCAACTCCAAGTAAACAACAAGTAAAATGTAAAATAATTATCTTTTCTTAAATAGCCAGTGCATTAAACTGTCATTCTAGTCGTGTTACCATCTGAACTCTTCAATTTAACTGAAGCACTACTCCAAACTTTGCTAAATTACCTAATTTAATATTGTATCTTTTGTAGAATTAATGGTATATATTTTAGACTAGGCATTGTTACATTCTTCAGGAACTCGATATCCCTATCACAAATAAATTACCTTCAAAAACAAATTAAACACAGTCAGAAATTTGAACGTTTATTCAGGCTCTGAATATTGTTCATCAGTCTGATCCTGATCGCGATTCAAAAAACTTACTGGAAGGCCACATCTCAAGTCAACAATAGTTATGCTGTCCGATTGTTTGGTATGAACTTCATTTCTAGATTTGTTATCGTAATTTTCCTTCTCACAATACAGCTTAGTCTCACTTTTGTCTCCTTTCTTAACTGAAATTTCAATATCTTCAATGAACATGTGGGTTTCTGGGACTGAGTCCGTCTTCTTACTGACATGGAAATGCAACCGAATATGATCTTTGAGTAGATTAGGCTTAGAAACCGCAAAGTTGCAGAATGGACATTTCTCTGACGCTTGTAAATCCGACCTGCCATTTCCTGACGCATGGTGACTAATGTGCTCTTCAAAGAACTTTGTGTTGCAAGTTGTGTAAGGGCATCTACCACATTTGATGGCTCGTTTCAGATTCTCTCCTTCGGGATTCGTTGTTAATTTTTTTGTCTTCGGTAACTTTGAAATCGCCAAGGCCTGACTTGCCTCGTTCCGAAGTTTACTTAGAGGCTTCACTATTAAGAGTTCTGGTGGAACATTTGGCTGATTAGAATGTTTCTTGAGATGCTGAATGAAATTTGCATAATACGTGACCGCATAGTCACAGACAGTACACTTGTACCTCTGGTCAGAACCATGTAGTCCTGTGTGAACTTTGTACTGGTCCCTTTTCTCAAATGCAGACGGGCATTTGCTGCATTTGTACCGCTTGCTTTTAACTCGTCCGTTTTTAATGTAAGTTGGGTAGATAAATTCTGGATTCCCTAGATATGCTCCTTCATTAAGGTCACCAGGATGTTCCACGACATTTGGCTCAGCTTCAATGCTGGAACTATTAGATATGGCCAGAGAACTGGTGCTTGGAGTTGGAAGGCCAAAAACGTGGTCGGGTTCAATGGTGATCTCTGACCCGGCATGTAAAATCTCATGAAGGGTCAAGTTATTTAAGATATCCGCTCCAAAATCGCAGTGTCTACAGGTATAAGCTGTAAGCCTCCCATGATTTTTAAAATGATGCTGAAAAGAGGCTGAGGTGTTGAACTTTGCAGGACACATTTTACACTGAATCGAAGCATCAGGTTTCAGAAGGTCACCTTTAGGTAGAATACTCAGAGCACCAGATCTCGTGGGTGTGATTGATATAGGTGTACGGAAGACAGATGAGTCGAAATCGATCGGAGGAGCCTTTGGGTATTTTGAAAGAAGCATTTCGGTTTTGATTTGATATTCTCTTCCATGAACTTTCATGTGAGACATTAGATGAGGTGTTTGCTGTCTGGCAGAGTATGAACACAACCGGCACTTGAAATCAGATGTCTTCACATGGAAGGTGTGATGGATTTTCAACTCTTTTTCATAGAAAAAACGAGCTGGACATTCGTCACATACATAAAGGACACTTTTCGGTTGTGGTGGAGAGACGAAATCCAATGGTTGAGGTGCGATAAGAAGGCTTTCTCTTCTTGCCATCACTTCCCCTTTCTTGAAGATACTTTTTGAGTTATTCTTTGTACTTAAATTTATCGCTTCAGGGCAGGGCGTTGCCTCTTGATTATGGTTTCTCTCATGCTCAGACAGATCCGACAACTTACCAAAAGCCTGAGGGCAGATCTGACACCTGAACATTCTAAACGGACGTCCATTTTTCCACACAAGTACAGTAGGTCGACTGCTTTCACCCTGTTCCTCTTCATTACCTCGAATATCATCATAGCTTTCATCTTCATATTCATCTGACATCTCCTTTTTGATCAACCGGGGTCCAGGTCCATGCACCCGAAGGTGCTGATGCAGGAGATGTTTGTGGCTAACATTATAAGAGCAACAGTTGCATTTAAAAGGTGCATCTCTGGAGGTATGGAACTGTTTGTGATATAAGAATTGCCCCTTGCTATCCGTAACTAGAATTCAAGTTCAAATAAGTCAATTTAACGCCATAGTTTATCAGAAATTTTTCCAGGCAAAAACAATTTTCTAATATATATTACCATAAGGACATTCAATGCAATGGTATTTCTTATACGTGGGACCCCCATTGGTAGACGATCCTCTGGGTTTAGGTGGTGTCTCCTCAGGAGATATCAATCCATCAAAATTGGCTGTTGTATGATCATCCGCGATTTGATCTGAGCCATGTACTTTCATGTGCTGAAGTAGCTCCCTACAATTTTTAAACAAAATAAAAATTAACTTGATGCGTGCCTTTAACCTACCGTGGCTGATAAACATGGGTGCTTACCGTCTGGAGGACATAATGCTGGAACAGTAAGCGCATGAAAAGTGCGATGAATTTCTTCCGGAATGACTCTCCAGATGTTCTTCGATAACGTTCAATGTTGTGGTAAAGAATGGACAGAACTTGCATTTAAACAACCCTTTGGCTTCCTCATATGCATATTGATTTGCTGTGAAAAAAAAAACATTTACAATCAAATAATGATTGATACCAAATCTTTTATGCCGCAAAATTAGTCTCATACGTTGAATAAGAAGTAAAGATTGTGTGTCAATATCTTTACCACCTTCTCCATGACTTTCAACTGCATCATCTCCAACTGCAGTAAGGTTATTCTTATTTAAAATCGATACTGCCTCTCCCTTTTTAGGTTTATGACTTTGATGAAGATGTATTAAAACGACTTCCTTATTAGGATGCCTAAAAACAAGTACATCATATTTAAAAAAAAGTTTATGCCAAAGTAATATGTGTAAAAATAATTGTTTACTTGAAGGGACATTTTTTGCATTTCCAAACTGGTTTTTTTGCAGCATTATCTCCTTTTTGGACAAGTGGACTAATTATTACTGACGTAGAGACTGATTCGGCTTTCCTTCCAGGAGGAGGAATGCTCACTTCAGTTCCAGTGGCTCCCTAAATCGTAAAAACCAAATCATGAAATTCAATCTCGACTCTGGAGAATCTATTGCCATTGGAAATAACATTTCTTTCTGAAAATCAGGTCATGTGTAATAATCAAAATATTTTACCATAGATATCTCCCCCCCTGCAAGCATCTTTGCTTCGACGAAGGTTCGAATATTGTTGGATGGGGATACTGATATAGGTCTCAGTATTGGAGGAGGTCCCACTGGGCCTGAAGTTTCTTCATCTTTCATCAGAGTTTCCAAAATCAACGCCCTAGAAACTGGTGCTTTAGTTAATTTCGGCATCTTAATCTTCAAAGTACTCAAAACTTTGGATTGTAAAGCGGAGAGGTTTGGACTGGTCTTTGGTGTTGAAACCACTGACGGTGGGTTAAATTCTACATCCCCTCTCTTACTTGCTACAGTGCTACAGTCAGGTAATTTTGAATCTGCAGAGTACTTTAGGTCCATACCAACCAAATATCGGTCATACTTTCTGTAATTTCTCTGCCCACTTTCATGAGTCAGTAGAACCTTTGCCCTCGTATGTGCAGTATCGCGCAAGCTTTTTAATCGTATATGCTTGGTTATATCCCACCTCCAATTACTTCGGTAGGAACACTGGGAGCACTCAAAAGGTTTCAGGTTATAATGGCCTACAATGTGAACATGAAATCTGCTGGCTGTGGTGGCCCAAAATCCACAATTTTGCTGAGGGCATTTGTAGACTTTGCGTGAAGTGGTGACAGAATTTCCTTGATCTACTTCGTCAGAAAACCCATCGAGGTGGTGGTGGACCGCACCGATTCCAGGGGAAGTTTCATAGCCAGTTATATCATAGTCTTGGCCCACGTCGGTCAATTTCAAGTCGTCCCTCTCGTTGTGGTCTCGTTCATATTCATTTGGAGCGGAATTCCAGACGAATACTTTATTTTTCCCAGAATCTTTTTCATTGACTTCATCTTTGGGATTTTGTAGAGAACGCCGAGCTTCTGGACATTTACCCAAATGCGTAATCAAATCTACACTTGTTTTGCACCGGTGACGGCAATACTGGCATCTGGTCGAGTTAGAAGTTATTGTAATACTGTTTAAAGATGATCCCACTTGAGACCCTTCATCGGATTTACTATTTGCTACCAATTTTTGTGTCAACTTTTCAAAGAACGAAGTTCGGCGACGAGGGGCTGAGCTCTTAAAAGTTCCAGAAAGTCTCCGACCTGCACTTTCCTTCATATTCAATCCGTTCTTGGCTGGATTAATACCGTCATTTATATTTTCGAATTGAACAGAATTAGGTACAGGTTTCAAAGCAAAGTATTCTAAGAAGGCAGATTTCTCTTCAAAACTGTCCGAAGTGTTTTCATCGACCTTTTGTTCTTGGTCAGTTGTTGAACTCCTCTGGTTGTCCTCATTTTGTTTAATCATTTTATTGAAGTTACCCGTACAACTTAATTGGGATTCATTAGTTAATAATGCTTTCGTTTTCTGAGACTTAATCGGAATCAAACAGGGTAGTGGTTTAGATGGAGAAGTCAATATACTTGATTGTAAGTTCTTCAGTCTGAATTGATGACATCTATTTATATGGCGATTCAAATCTCCTTGTCTAGGTGTCTTGAAATTGCAAAATTGGCATTTGAATTTATTCACAAACAGTTTATCGCTTTTGTTTACAAAATCCGGACTTGTCAGCCTTTTTGGTAGAACCTTAGTTAAGCCAAGCTTCATGAGACTTCTCCGTTTCCCTACCGGACTTGAGGAATTACGTCGCATTAGCGCTGAAGACTTTCGCTCTGATGCTGTTCTGAAAGAGTCCAATGGGAACTCGCCTGAATCGGACTCACACCGGTCCATCTCCGATGTCAAAGATTCTCCATAGCCAAGGGTCTGTTTGATTAGTTCTCCGATATTATCTGGTAGTGTCGCGTGATGATTTTGAACATGAACCGTGAGGCTCTGTTTAATGTCACATTTGAAATTGCAAAGCGGACATGCTAAACTACCCTCTCCACTGTGATTCTTCAAGTGTCGATCTAAGTTCCATTTGTACGGGGTTTTAAAATCGCAGAAGTCACACTTGATCAAAGGCATCGAATGGTACTTGACATGCTTTGTAAATCTGGCCTTTACATTCGTAATATAATTGCAAATAGAACATCTGAATGGCTTTCTTGTACCAAGTATCTTCTTTCTTAGAGGTTTCTTAGAATACTCGGATGGATTTTCAGGAAATTTATGGGCTTCAGAGTTGTCATTGTTGTCAATCACCATCTCCCTATCATCTAAATCTTCCTCATCTGTCATGCCCTCCAGTTCTGATGCATCTTGATCATCAGCATATTCCTCAGCCTCATCCATATCCATGGTTTTGTGCTTCTAAATGGTGACTGGTAACCTATTATAAATCAGAAATAAAATAGATAAATTAGTTTTTTATGTACAACAAGTATTTGGTCTATTACCAACTATAAAGTTAGTAATATAAAAATATTTGCTAATTTATGAATACCAGTTTATAATATAAACAATATAAAGTCATAAAGATACGAGAGAATGCCATCAGGATTACAAAATCAAAGCGTGCGATCGAATTAATGTAAAAAACAACCCTATTGTCTCCTTCAATAGTTTGAAAACATGTACAAAGCACACGATACTCAAATTATATTTAAACCGCAGATCATAAATCAGAACAAAATCAGTAGATACTTATTCGAATTTTATTTCAGGTCGGAATTGTACTGTCCGATCTTGACGGGAAAAAGCCAGCGTAACTAAAACAAAGTGTTCAGGATTTCAGGTTGATGCAAAAATCTAGGCCAACTAAAGAGTGAGAGGCAAAGAAGTGCCAAATCGAAGCAGCCTGCAGACTATAGCTGCCATCAAAATTGAGAAGAGTTCTTCTTGAAGGCGTCGGTCGTTTAGATGCCTTAGTAGACCGTAGACCAGAGCTTCTCAAGAACACCGAGAAAACAATCTCGAATGCTCTAAATATAGATGGAAGAAGGAAGATATCCCAAACAAAGCAAATTTTTCAGTCTTAAGTCAAAAACCACCTCGCAGTCGATATATTTATTATAAAGTATGATCAACCAATTGAACCATCACAATATTCACAATCACAACAGATGAAAGCTACACATTCTAATAAAATCAATGAAAGACCCGGAGGACTTTCCCTGTCATCCTCAAAGCTCACATTAATTTTTTGGAGAGCTCAAAATACCTAAAATACATATGAGATGAGTCATTACAATTTGTAACCCTTCATCTATCTCCCCACAAAGCCTGGCTGGCCTCGTACCCGGCCTGTCAGTACTCACTAGTTCGATCCTCTTCTTTACGCCCTCCATAAATCCACACGAAGATTTAAAAAAACAGTCTCCAGTCTCCATATAATAACTCGAATAAATCTATACCCGATCAAGGGATGCTATGAAAAGCTCCTCTGGAGACATGCTGAAGACTCAGTAACCCGGGTAAAGGAGAACCGAACCAACTCACTAAATCCATGAATCATTCAATCCTTACAAAATCATACCCCGAATCTAGGATCTACGTGGACGAATGAACGCAATGGTGAGATATCCTGATGCCCATCTCTTCAAAAGTAACCCTCCGGTATAGTCCTGGAAAAACCTACACATCCCGTGTATTTGTGATGATGACGATGACTGTCGATGACTAATCTTTTGGGCCATACCCTCACCGTCAAAATGAGGCTAGAGAGAGAGAGACCAGTCAAGATTATGAATGGACCTTCACGGACCCTATGATACGGAAATATTGACTCCAGATCATCTTCCAGAGCAAATACCCTCCTAGTCGTATATTATATCGACATTTCATCGTAAAAGATAACCAGAGCGGAGCTCGCATCCTCCAGTGGATCTATAGAATTATAATACGATGAATCCTTGCTTCCAGTAATCTGAAGGTTCACAATGACGTGACACCCGGCAGTCAGGATTGTGCTAGGGATATACACATTATTATACAAAAGTTACACTACAAAACCCACTCTTCATTTCAGATTATTCATATCTCGTCGCACGTAATCTTCTACGTCTTTTTACACCCTACACTATATGGCAACCCCTAACCAGGTTGAATTTCACTATTCATTATTATAAGGAATACGGACGAATTATTTACTCACATTCACAAGGAGGCATCATCATTATCATCTTTCTATCAGTAGTCAGAGTCAGAGTCAATAGGGTTTTAAAAGTGGAAGATCTGCAGGTGAATTAACTAGCATATAGCATACGATAGCTTCCACTAGTTCCCTAACCTTAATGGTCTTGTCTACTCTACAATTATCTCGTCCATCAAGGTGGACAAATGTGGATGAAACTAGATAAAAACATTCAACCTTTTGTGTATAGCCTTAGCTAGGGATTTATTAGGTTGGTAGGCATACATGTGTCTCTTCCACCTCCACCTGTTCTTAACCCGATCACTCGATGGGAATAAAGCACAGGGATGATTAGCATTAATAGCTCAGCCTCAGTCTGTGTATTTGTATTCCAATCACCCAAGTTAGTACCAGAAACTACCAGAAGCAGAAAGGTCATCCTACAAGCAGGCATGGAATTAAGGGCATGTTACATGCTACCATACTCTGATTTCTGAATGCATAAATGAAGCTAAAATATAATATTATAAGTGGTTATAGATATAGTTTCACGAAGAACGCATTCAGATTACGTATTTAATTTTAATCCGACTTTATCCAATTCAATACAATCTAACCTTTAACCTCATCTTAGTAAAAACACATCGCCCCTTAGGATTTCCAGGGAATCTGAGACACGATCCCCGAGGTAAAGCTTCTTTTCATATGGACTCAAAAGGTGTAAATACAATAACATAATCATCATCATTAAGGATAAATATGTGTGTCATGGGATATTCTATGGAAAAGGCGGATGTGGAAGAACTAGAGTCGTAAGAACCAAAGTACCAAGAACGTGAGCATTGTATTATTTTATTTACACTAGGATTCGACATTCTTTTAAGATCTCGGGGAGAGGAAGAAGGAATCTCACAATATAGAAAATCATCAAACAAGATTGTATGCAAACATGTTGTTGAAAAAGCTGCAATGGATTCATCAGCCTATACATTCCACTCTCTTTAGTATTAAATAATTTGAGACATGATTGCATAAGCACTATTGTGGAAAGAACCGTCAACCTTGAGTTTAGGAACACAACTTTAGTCTCAATTCACAATTAAGACAGAGTTAGAGTCACTCTGCCTGTAAATACAGTCCAGTAATGCACGGGGCGGCGGATGTTACTCAACCTGACTAAGGAGGACGACTGAAGGACAAAATAGACTACACGGGCAAGATACTAATGCAGCTTTAACGACCTTCTTATGCTTTATTCTCAAATTGAGAATTTTAAATATCCTTCCATGGAAAAGTCAACATTACTTACCAACAATAGCCCAATTTTATGGTTCTCCAATACAAAATAAGTATCCTACTTTCTCCAAGAAGTTATCTTAAACAAGCCCGGTGTGACTTTCACAAGTCCCGTCCAAGGAGGGAGAGAGTGCTCCCAAGTCCCATCCAATGTTGAATAGTATGATCGTGTATGTAAACAAACCCACACGGCACTGTCAGTCTTTATTTGCAAGGTCAGAGTGAGTCTAACCCCTGACCCCAATCCCGGGGTTCCAACTGTTCCAAACTCCGAACAATAATATCGATTCCCAGTGCACAGTGAGAGAGAGATATGCTACCCTGCTGCTATTCCAAAAAGGTTGCCAGTACGGAAGAGACGACTCTTCTCCAGCTGTGTTTCCCGATGCCTGGTTTGAAGGAACTGGATGAATCAGCCCCAGTCGTGCACACAACAACCACTACCATCACCACCACTTGAACAAGAACTCAATGGAAACCTGGGGAAGAGGATACGTATGCTGAGTTCGTCGTCAGGTTCTATCACTCAGAAGCCGAGCGAGACCTACATGCGTCCAACAAGCGATTCTTGTAGGAAGAAGGACAGCCCATTGAACATGAGAGAGAAGCACAGAAGAGGAATACGACGGAGTGTATGGGCAGGAAGGTCGATTAGGAGGATGACGAAACGGCAGCTCGGCAGCCTCTACACTATTCCTCTCTTCTCTACTCCGGTTCCAATCCCAAATATATTTCCAAAAATAGCGTCCACCACCAGCAACTCTAGCCAGAAGCCATGCATAGGAGTTGATAGGAGCAAGATCTCTAGCAATCCTTTTCCTTCCACAATAGATAATAATCACTCTCGACCGCCCCACTACATCACATGACAGGATGACAGTAGTCGAGTCTTTGCTAGTAGCCCTTGTCACCACAGTACCACACTGTAATGAATTCGTAGAAAAGACTCCAGCTAAAGAGGAAGGGTAAGCTTGGTAAGCTGTAAGAAAAGTCAACTATGTACTACTATGTAGCAGGTAAAGGATGTTGTGAAGAAGAGCTAATTTGACTATGACAGGTTGCCAGAGAGGAAGAATGAGTCAGAGGGCTGAGTTTTCAAGGGAAGACGAAAGTAGGTCTCTGTGCTTGAGGATGATTATATGACAGCCGAGCCGAGCCAGAACTCAACTACGTCTTCTTCATCTGTCCATGGTAGTGGTTGTTGGATTTATCTTTCATGAGTTGGTGGTGGTATATACTCCTGGCTGTCTTTTCATAGTCATCTTCCATAGAAATAGGATGGTTCTCAAGCTGTGCAAAAAGCCTGGATGGCTGAGGACGAACATTATCATCCCGCTGCAGTACCCGGGCAGGAGAAGGTACGCGTGAAGACAATGCATTAGGATGGATTCAAGTTTAGAGGGCGGATGATAGCACTCACTATAGCAGTACTGAAATTGTCTATCATCGTCTCTTGCAGATCAGATATTCCGAAGAGTAGGAAGAATGGCAGCCTCCGACCGAACCGACCCACCTCTCTCCCGACTCTTCTTCACCTTTTCCTCTGCAGCAGCTCTAACCAAGCCAAACTCTTCGTCATCATCAATCCAAATCCAATGCCCCCGAATGTTCGATCCCAAATTCCTCTTGATCCCTGGTGAGACCAGGGAGTGCTTCTGCGTTCCATGGACCCACAGAATAGCCATCATGGCTATTCTGTGCCATGGACCAACTCACAGACCCAGTACGTACAAGGACGGAAGTGGCATAGTCTTGGCCCGTACATATCTGGGCTCTACCACATCCGCCAGCCACTTTCCTTATCGCTTTTGGTCTGAATCTAGCTGCACAAATCTTGTGAACTTTTGCCTTCCTGGCAATTCCATGGGCCAGCGTTGAGTGTGCATGATGATGGGAATAGTAAATGAGGCTTCTCATGATCGTCAAAGGGTTTTTATTTAGTCTCTGCTGTCTTTATCCTGTGGAATAACTGGGTGGGAGGAAAAGGAAAGTTAAAACTTATGTTCGTCTATCATCACGACCTTTCCATTATGCCATGTTGGTTGGTATTATTATATAGAGATAGTAAACATTGGATGCATAATAGGTATGTGTATGCATATACCGTGATACTTTCATGTCCTGAGTTATTGGTAAATGGGAATTGAAATGATCTTTGAATAGGAATGCTTTTTATTATGATTGGTGATATGCAGAGGGCTGAATGCCGGTGTGATGTTGAACCTAAACCATATACAGGAAAAATAAAATCACTAGGTCAATAATTCGATAATTGCCTGGTAATTCATAGTATCCACACATCTTTAGTTCTGAATTTGGTCTGATAAAATTCCTTCGTTAACCGTAAAACGCAAGCTTAAAAAAATATTTTTAAGCTTGAGAATAGTATAATTTTTGTCGATAATTAAAATTAATTGTAGCAGGAGTTAAAGAATCTCACAACCTTGGACAGTAAATGTGAAGAGTATTTAATTAAGTGTTTTTTAAAAATATGGCAAATTGCAGATATAATTCATATTTTCATGTCAATTACCTGTGAAAAAATACCAAATACAGATTGTGATGCTCTTTCAGTAAAGAATACGGAAATTACTTGGGAGCTTGCTAACGTGGTAGACCATATATCGAACGTGTTATGCTAGATTGCATTTTATCAAATGTTTAGTAAGTGAAGGTAAAAAGATTTGATTTATTCAGATAACAAGGGGCACAACCCTTAGGCAATCATTTTCCTGTATTACAGGCATTACAGCTGGAAATTCTCAGTTGGAATCCCCATCGCTATATATGCTACAAGTTACGCAATTATGCGTAATTTCATATAAAACCCAATTGGTATAACTTTATAAAAACTGAACAAGTTCACATGATAAACTCGTTTATGCATCCCCTTAGCTATTTACTACACTACTACATGAGCAAGGCTAACATCTTCAAGAGTTTAACTGACCAGGAAAACCTGGCTTTAATCTAAACTATTCTCCGTTTGATTGTTTGCCACTGTATTACTTGCTTTCAAAATATTGTTCATTTTATTCCTACCGTTTGAGTTTGAAAGAGTGTTGTTAACTTAATTTGACAAATTTGAGCTTGTCAACGTTTTCCGAAATGAGTAATCTCAAAGGCAACGATAATCAGCCCCCTGGAAGTTTTGTGGAAAGAAATTCAAAATCTCTCCTCTCCAATGTTCGATTGTTGTGGAAAGTGAATAAGATTAATATTATAAAAGAGATTGTTTGGACTTGCAAAAAATTAGACGGTGATTTTATAATATATTCTAATACAGCATATAAGGGAAATATATCATTTTGATTCTTGATTCAATAATGACAACTAAATTGATTGATTGAATATCAAAATCGGACATGGGTATTCTGATTACAGTTTAGACTAATTGAATTTATTGTTGTTTCTGATCATTGTTCATTAAGACCTTCCATTGAGATCTGGAGAAGTTGCCGTTATAACCGGTGCGGCCAGAGGAATCGGATGTTACGCTTTAAAAAAGCTCCTTCAGTGTGATTTCAAAGTTATTATTGGTAATACTTAAATTGGAGCCTTTTATAAAATATTTCACATCATTTTTGTTTGGTTATGTACAAATAGTTTAAAATTAAATTCTCAGGTATCCGAGACTTGGGTGCTGGTGAGAGGGCTGTGAAGGAAATCCGAGATAGTGGAGTAACAACCGGATCTGCTGTAATGCTCACTTTGGATCTGAAGTCCTTGAGATCTGTGAGAAACTTTTCTGAAAAGGTTTTAAGAGAAACTACAAGAATTGATCTACTAATTAACAATGGTAAATTGGCAATCCTAAATTGCACCATTTGATCTTGTATACCTAGAAATTAACAATTGTTTCCCATGCCATGACTATCAACAATTTCTACTCGCTCTATCAGCTGGAATTATGTACTGCCCGTATGAAGTGACCGAAGACGGATATGAGTCTCAATTCCAAGTTAATTACTTGGGACACTTTTTACTCACGAATTTACTTCTTCCAACCATACGAAAAACGTCAACTATGAGAGAGACTTGTTGTCGAATCATAAATGTGGCTTCAGATGCAAATTATGGAGGAGACTTGGATTTCACGGATCTAGAAAAATGGTAAGTCTGCATAAGATAAGATGGTGTAACACCTTTAAATTAGTTCAAATTAATGCTTATTAAGATTTCTAACAATTCCAGTTTTGAAAAATTGTAATATTTTATTTTTTAAATTTTAGTAAGGTATATGCCAGTTTTAAGTCATACTGTGACTCAAAATTGGCTTTAGTCCTTCACGCCAAATACCTGGACAAGCAAATGAGGTTAGAGGACTGTAAAGTTCGTGCTTATTCCCTTCATCCAGGAATGATTCCTTCGAACCTATGGATCAACTTGGGTTCTTTTATCAACAGGATTGGATCTGTTTTTGAAAAGCTTTTTAAAGTAACTTTTTTGAATCATTTAGATAAACATTCAGTAATAGTTTAATCTAGAAAAGCAATTCAATTTAGCTTCAAGTAAATCATAGAAAAGTGGTTTCAAATATCAACAACCGTATAGAGAAAAAAGTTAAAAATTTAAAAAAAAAAGCAAATTAATTCATTCGTCTGATGCTTTAGAACACTGAAGATGGAGGAAATGTTATAATCTATACGGCAATGTCTCCGGAACTGGAATACGAAGGAGGGGTTTACATAAACAACTGTGAAAAGACTAAACCGAATTCAGCTGTTGAAGATGTAAATCTTCTAAAGCTGCTCTGGGAACGATCAACGCAGCTTTCTCAAATCTAACGTCCTTCATAATATTAAGCTCGCAAATTATTACAATTTTTTTAATCAATCTCAATTGAATTATTGGCTTTCTTCAATGTTTGATTGAAAAAATTCTCACCTACATTTGTACTGTTGTACAATGCTCCTTACAATAAGTTACAGAATAAGTTGAAGGTGTAAACTGTGAAAATTTCCACATCCACCGAATTTCATCAATCAATTCAAAAGAAGTTAGTTTCCACGGACTTGAAATATTCCAGAGTGAATCTATGATACAGATACAACCAAAGCCAAGAACATTCCTAGGCATTGGTGTTGTGTTTATTAAATCAAAATATCATTGCGTGCATGGTTTTCAATCACCATCAACGGCTCCAGTAATTAATTATTTGCATTATTTTTTAAGATATAAATATAAAATCGAATAAGTCAATATTCTTAAGTCTTGATTGCTTATATTTAATTACAAATACTAAATAACTAATGGATCCACCATTACGACACTAGTTAGTACAATTTGGTTTTTCCTTCTCTATATAAGTAAATAAAAGTCTTACTGGGAAATCTAAATCTATCAACCAAATTTCTGATTATAAAAAGGCACATTAAACCGAGTTAGGCTCTTATTTTTATGTATTGACATTGACACGAGAGTTTCTATACATATGCAATTAAGTTAATTCAACGATAAAATTATTATGTTTCATGGCAATTATTTCGTATCACCTTTTCGGCCGCTCTCTCCTTCTCCACTTGATGAACCAACATGAGAGTAAAGTTTGGTCACCGTCAGAGTTCTTAAGTCCTTCTTCTCTGTCTTCATAGTCCAAAGCGCTAGTAGACTGGTCTTATTGGAGTTACTAGAAGCTTCTGCTATTGGTTTAGAAGCAGCCGCTGGTGGTGGTGACATAGGAGAATCCGTACTAATATTTTTTGGTGCCGATAAACTACAAAAAATGGAAACAGTCAACCTATATAGAATCTCAACAACTAAGAACAGAAATTATTGTTTCAGACAATAACAAAATACTTCATTACTTGGCCATTTCCACCAGCGCTTTGTCTAAATTACTGTCCTTCATACGGGTCTCGGTATCATCATTTTTATTTAAAGATTTGTCCTCGGCTCTACGACAATCGAGAAAGCATTCTAAAACCTTTTTATGGTTTTCTGAATGTTGATTAGCCCGAATGAATGCTTCCATTTCACTATACACTGCCCGCCATTGTTCATCTCTGTAGGGTTAAATTATACTTATTATATATTATAATTATTGTATTTGTGTATGATACTTGTATAATCATTAAACAATAAAATTACGGACACTCAAAAATACATGTTAATGATATTAATTGCACATTATATTATTTATTTACTTTTTTTGTCCCTTTTTGTGGTGAGCAGAAGGAAGTGGTGCCTCTCCTCGAGCTTCGATACTAATTAAGTTCCAGATACATTTATCGCATTCACTTTTGTCTGCATCAGTAAATGAATCTTGAGGCATAAAACGAAGTAAAACTTCAATGTGCTGCAAGAAAATCGGTTGGATGCAACAGTTTCAGTCTTTTTTGTAATAAAGTGATGATTTAATTTAACCTTTAATAACCACATACCACAGCTATCGGGAAAAGAAGTGACCCGCTAATAGTCATAGGCCAATAAGCTGTCTTCCTGGTGAGCCTGGCTTTGGCCATTTCAATCGGTTTCTTTAGATCCTCTAAACTGCTTGACCTTCTTCTTATAAAAGGATTGCCATCTCGTTCCGGCTTTGTTCTTAAGACATGATCGTAAAAATTACGCGGAAAGGGAATCAATACATTCATCCTGATGAACTCTGCAAAATCCTATTCAAAATGGAATCTAATTATTTTAAAACAGAGATTTGTATTAAGCTATCAGTATTAAAATCATTTAACATACTGGGATTCGATAGTCTGTGACACGACCACCTATTCCTTCCGATATCGATGGAGGATCTTCTAATACATTTCGGGCAGTTTCAACAATATGCATCCAAATCTCTCCACCATGAGAAGTGATCATGTGAGAAGTTGACTTCCCTGGGTCGCATTTTACAAATGCAATATAACAATTAAATTTTACAAGAAAAGAGCTAAGTTCAAGCGTAATCTTATAATTAATTACCTTTCTTGAGCATTTCTAGCCATACTGATCTCCCATTCATAACAAATGTTGTTAAGCAAGTTGAAGGCCGGCTGTAAAACATAGGTGACAATTTAGGTAAGTCCTTTGAGATCCAGTATTCCTATGAGAATGAGATGAGGGCATCTAGCCAATCGCTTACTTACCTATTAACATCGACGGGGGTAACTCTGCTAGCTGAAATACAATGATGGACTAGCCCACCAGCTCCAGCTCCGATACCAACAGTTTTAGGCGCAGCAGGAGATGACCATTTTAGAATACTGGATTCCTCACTAGAAGTCGGCATTCGAGGATGCCACAAAGGTACATCATAGTTTGCACTTCTTTGGCCGTTTTGTTCTTCTTTCATCGGGATACCAGTAACGGTTGTAGATATTAAATCATGGTGAGTAGCGCATCTAAATTAAACCATTATCTTCTGTAACCGATAACTATATACGCGGTAATATACAGAGTGTTCCAGCCTAACGGTACCGGTGTTTAAATTGATTTTTCTCTGCAATCCTTGGACCGATTTTTATCACACTATAAACCTGTCACCTGTACAATAATAAAATCATCAACTTTAAAGACTTACAAATCAACTATCTTCTTGTAAACACAGTCGGCAGGAGCCACGTGAATTTCAGATCTTAGGTATGGTGATACCTAAAATAATAGCACATTTGTCAAAAATTTTACTTTTACTGATTAATTATTTTTAAGGCAACAAACTCAATTCACTTCATGTAATTGTCTGGGTAAAATTCTTGACAAATGCTGTTTTCCTAAGGGGTGCACTGAAATTAAGACCAACTCACATTCTAGGATCGGAAGCAAACTAATAAAAGATAATATTAAATTACTTATTGTTAAGCTTGAGGTTTCTGCAACATAAAAACTTAATTAATATTCTTTTACTGGTCAGAGGCTGGGGCAACCAAACGGTTATGCTGGGTTAAGGCATCAGAAAAATAATCTTCCAGATCTTCGGCCGACGATTTCCCAACCGAGTCGACTGTACAAGAAGTGATACAAATTACACGGCCTTTGTTTATTACCTGTAATATATGTTAAAAAATCAACATTTAATTCAATGGATTATTCTAAAAACCCTATGATCCTTGTAGATGGACAACCTTTGGTGATGATTTGTTAGCTCCATTCACAAAGGCGATTTGAGAAGGTGTGGGTTGGGACAGGGCTTCGATCGCGGCTTTCATTCCCAATTGTATCGCTGACACAGAAGATGAAGATATTTTTGTGGGGAGCATTGGAGGTCCTGCGTTTGCAAACGCTTCACTAACCTACAACAAAAAACAAAAGGTTTCATGAAATTATGACATGACTGTTACTAAGCCCCATTTTTTAAAACTAGGAACTGTAAATCTTACAAAATTGAGACTTTGCTGTTCTTTGCCATCAGAAATGAGCTCCCAAGTGTTAAACCACTGGAAATGTTCCTGCTGTCCTTGGCATAGGGCAAATCGAAGAAGCCGTTCCTCTCCAAATAGATCCCAAACGATTCTCGCATACTCCAGCACATTTTCAACGGCACAAGTCCACAAGCTCTTGTGAGGATTTAACGACGGGAACAAGTAATTCACATTTCCTCCAAGCGAGCCCTTTTTATTTCCTGAAGATGGTCCCGACTGTCCCACTTTATCAACGTCCAAATCAATTTCTATTTGAATACCACTCCCCTCTCGCATCCAATGGGTGTGGTCAAGCAGAAATACAGTCTTAGAATATTTATTAAACCCCATGATGATTGTGGCTTCACTTGTCGCAGTTGTGGCTTGATTTGATGAAAGAAAGATTCCGTCCCCTTCTACTTCTATTGTAAATTCTAAAGATCACAGAAAAGCCAATACAATTTCAGTCGGGCTTCAGAACCAATTACTTGGTTGTGACTGTTGTAGATTCTAGACGAGCAATGGGAAGAATGTCGAAGTTTCTCACGACTAACATTTCCAAATTTGAATTTCAAATTATTCAAAAGTATTAAAAATAAACGAGAATACAGACCTTAATTTTGTTCATCTAGTCACTCGACCATATTTTCAGAGTTTAAATACATTTCACAAGTGCTGATGTGCTGATATGCTGCGTAATTTATATTTTCATCGATAAACTCATCGATAATGTTTTTTTTTACTCTTAGATTGCTTGTTGTGTTATTCATGGGCTTGAACCGGTTGATTTTGCCGCGTATTGTCATATTCTACTCCACGTTTTAGTTTTCAATTGATTAACTAAGCCCTAGAAATAAAAGCACTTTAAGTCACAAATATCGCGCTGTTAAAATAATAAACGTGTCAACTGGAAAAATTGTGGCACCTGTGTCTGATAATTTCCCCTGTCAGCTTCTACAAGTATTCAAGGATTCAATTATTGAATTCATCATAAGGGGATTGCGGTTTACACACGGACGGTCTACAATTTTCTTCAGGCTAAAGGTTAATTATATGTTATATATATGGTAATATAAATATTTTTAACAACATCATGTGTTTAGAAATTGACGTTATTTATTTCAGTAGTGAAAAACATCAAGGGTCAAAAAACAAAATTCATTGAAAATTAATATTATTTTATGGTTCAAATTTTGAAAACTGAACAGTTAGAATCTGGACTATAGATGTAAAATTATCTAAGTGACATAGTCCCAGCTGATAGTTTCAAATTCATCTCAATCTTTACCGGCTAAAAATTGAGTGTGCATATCGCAGAACAGAAAGCCTTGTTGCACCTTGTGAAAGTTGAAAATTTAAAACAGCTGTTAATAAGACAAATTTCGGTTTCATTCATCATAGCATTGGCTAAATACTTAATTATTGACAGTATTTATAACTGTAATTGATTGTAATTTACATTTGAGGTTCTTTCTGATATAGCCATAATGAAAGTGATTCTTGTAACTGGAGGGTCAGGACTGGTGGGGAAGGCAATCGAGGAAGTATTAAAGGACGCCGGAAATCAAAAAGATGGAGAGAGGTGGATTTTTTTATCTTCCAAAGATGGGGACTTACAGGACCCAGTGGCCGTTCGTAAGATTTTTGACCAACACCGACCAACGCATGTCATCCACTTGGCTGCAATGGTTGGAGGACTGTTTCACAACATGAAGAGAAATCTGGACTTTCTTCGGAGTAATCTCTTAATCAATGATAACGTCCTCAACACCAGTTTCGAAACCGGGGTTCAAAAAGTGGTCTCTTGTCTCTCCACTTGTATATTTCCTGACAAGACCACTTACCCCATTGACGAGACCATGATACATAATGGACCACCTCACCCTTCAAACTTCGGATATAGCTACGCCAAGCGGCTTATCGATGTTCAGAACAAAGGCTATTTTGAACAACATGGACTTAGGTACACTGCTGTGATACCTTGCAATGTATTTGGACCTTGGGATAACTATCATTTGGAAAATAGTCATGTTATTCCTGGGCTTATCCACAAATTATACATGGCGAAAAAAACGGGGGCTGACGGTGTTGTGATGGGGACTGGTAAGCCTCTAAGGCAGTTCATTTACTCCTTGGACTTGGCTCGACTATTCCTCTGGGTGCTGAGAGACTATGACGAGGTGGACCCAGTCATTTTGTCTGTAGACGAGAAGGACGAAGTGTCTATTAAGGATGTTGCAGACCTAGTGGCCAACAATTTAGGATTTGAAAAGCCCCTTACGTTAGACACTTCCAAGGCAGATGGACAGTATAAGAAAACAGCGAGCAATGCAAAACTGAGAAAGTACCTTCCAGAATTCAGGTTCACACCTCTCGAGGAAGCTATCGGGGCTTCTGTGAAATGGTTTGTAGATAATTACGATAATGCTAGGAAGTAAATTGAAATTATAAATCATTTCCAATTTCCAAAATGAGAATAAAATACTTTCTGTAAGTCCAGCCTTGATTTTACTTGATTGGACTTGTACCTGCCAAAATCTAAAGCAAACTTCGTCATTTTTCATTACAGTACCCAAATAAATATTCATAAACTAGAAAGGTGGCCCCATTGACTGGGAAAGCTCTCAGAGATAGTGGACAAAACCCTTTGAATAATCCTTTCAAACCATGTGTTTTTAGTATAACAGATCCACAGTGAAGCATGCCTTTGTACTGTGGATTTTGTTGACAATCTCCCTGAATCCTAGATTTAATAACGTCCAAAGGAAGTATTGACCACCAGGATAGCATTCCTTTAATTCAACCAATAAAGAACTAAAATTCAAAGAAATTATTTCAATTAATTATGCCATCCATACCCGCAATTCCTCCGGCCGTAAACTGTGCTATTTTGGATGGGCCTTCCTTCCCACGGCTAAGTTGACGCTTTGAAAACTCATAAATTAAGAAGTACAAGCCAGAAGCTGGGACATCTCTGATTAAGCATAAAGTTTATGTTGAACATATATCCCTTTGAAGTTGCTTATTGGTTTTCAAAATTACAATTAACACCTCAATGCCTGAGGAACAATTCCTTTGTATAGACCCGTCAATCCTTTCCCCCTAATGATTTGTTTTACACAATCGGCAGGTCCTCGTAGCACAGACTTTTGTATCTGACTTTGCAATTGAACTTTGACTAGATCAACAGGGCAACCTATAGCCAACTGTGCAACCCCTCCAATACATCCGGCTATGAAATGATCCCCATAAGACGCTTCGGTCTTTCGGCCATAACGCTTATTTAAAAAATTTAACCATCATTATCATTGAAATACTGACTAAATAATTTTAATTTCATACGTAAGTGTTTGAAGAAGTATGGGATTTCTTCCACTTCATAATTTGGTCTAAAGACCCTCCATAAAAACCAAAATAGACAGAATTTAAAGCCCCATTAGCTAGTAAAGGTGTTCCCATTCCCCGGAAAAATGCTGCAAATAAAAATCAAAAATTAATAATAAATTATGATTAAAATGCTTGGGGATTTGTAATTGAAATATTCAATTTGAAATTTATTTGGAAAATCATTTCAAGTTACCATGAAGTCCCCTGCTACGATAAACATACTGAATGTTCTCGATCATAGGCCGACCATTAATTTGTTGTCTAACTTTGATCGTGTCCACAGGGTGACCCACCGCTATTCCAGTCATTCCTTGAATTGTTTCCAAATGTTTTTACCGTTTATAGACATTAAAATAAATATTATTTTATTTTATCCTTATTAGTTGTATTTCGTTTTTAATTGCCAGCTGAAAACACCTACCAGCAATCCATCCGGAAACAAAATCACACCAGATACCCATATGTCTATCTGTTGTATGGATTTCGTACTTTTAATTTAATTAAGTGATAATCTAAAGTAGATTAACAATGCTTCAAATTCATCCTAGCTGTAATAATCAAAGATTTGTCAAGGACAGCAGGTGAATGTGTAAAAGAGGACAGTTTTAAGAGTCATAGCAAACAGTGTAAGGGATTTTCATACAGGCGACACAAATATTTTAATATCAAGGAACTGGTTTTCCTCCGTAGACTTACCTATTATATGTATAAAAATACATATTGTTTCAAGTATTTACCTATTTCCTTAACCGGATTGTGAAAATGATAACTAACAAATTTCAAATATTTATTATATATTCATGCATTGAAGATAAAGTCATCTTTAGCATTAAATATAAACCACCCACATTTTAGAAGCCCAGTGAAACAATTTATTTATTTAATTAATCCTTTTCAATAGCTCTTGACATCTAGAATTTCAGTTAAAGGTTATCAATATTTTAGAAATTCTAAATATCATTGCATTTAAATTAAAACTTTTCGAAGGTAATGCATATCGGTGCTTATCAATGAGCATCGTTGGACCTTTAATTAATTTTAAAATTCTGAACATAATTATTCCGACCCCCGAGCAAATGAATTGGGCACTGGGTCAGCGACGAATGCTATAAAGTTTTGGACTCTAAGTTAGCTAGAAATTCCAAATTCCTCTAAGTTAGGGGCTCAGGAGCAATCTTAATTGGGAGATCTATTAAAGAAATTTAAGTAGTGGGATAATCAGAGAAGCTAAATTTGACTGAAATAATCAGAGAAGCCAAATTTGACTGGGAAAATCGGGAAAACTTTAATAGATTTGACTTGAAAAATTAATAGGGCTGTTAAATAGCTGGGAAAACAGAGAGAGCTACCAAATAAATTTGTCTGGGATGAACAGGAAAGCTATGAAAGCTTTAAAAAGATCTAAAAACAATCACAGGATAACCTCCTTATTTGTCACCCTACTTGGTCACCACTGACCTGAAGTTATTTGACTGCATCCTAAGCTATTAGCTTTAATGAGTTAAATGGCTATATCTCCAATTAAGTTAATTAACTAACTGTGAGCTTCTCTCATATGTCGTCTCCCATTGTTTACAAAAAAGCCATTTAGCTACTGTTTGGGATCCCCGCATAATCGACGGTGCAATTTGCAATTTAATTGCTTCAGCCACATCATTCGTACACGGGGAATTACAACATTTACAACCGAGTTCATACGCTGTTCATCATTCTCTCCAACATACACTTAAAGATTTTATTAAGAGCAATTACTTTAGTGATTGAGTGTAAATCCCGTAATTCCCCAGCAAAAAATTGCACGCAGAGTTTATTATAAGGAAGATGCTTCTTCTAAAATGCAATAGTCAGCCCCCATTATTGTAACACGTAATAATTATAAATGAATGTTTCTGACATGTTTAAGATTGGATAGTAGCTTTTCTTATTTCACCTTTATCAAAATCAATAGTTTTTCCGTTCCTTTAACTTTATGAATTTGATGAACCTTCCTTTTTTTTGCTCTTCTAAACAAAAAACCGTTGATGGGTTGGGGTTCCCAAAAATCTCTGGTTAGGCTGAATAAGTGTTTCATTGTTTTCCATGTAGAACATGTTAGGTAGATTACGCGATAATTTTGACTTCACGCTTTCTTTGGAAATGTAGGGAAATTTTGATAACCGTTTAAGTTCATTCAAAGAAATGGCAATCTGGAATTCGACTGGCTTCTAAATTTAAAAACTTACACGATTTAGATTTTAGTCAAAGCTATTTAGTTTGGTGCGTATCTCTATGTTTGAAAATGTAAAAGTTAAAAAGTAACCTCCACAAAAGTTCTTACAACTCTAATGCTACTAACTTCGAAACACAATTTTCATTGAACTTGATAGATTAATGAATAGTTAGTGTTGAGGTTAGTGTGAATTTTGTAATTTGATTTTAATATCATTTGTTAATTCTTACAATCAGTAATTAGCAAAAAACATTATGCCGCAAGATCAAAGCAGGAAAATGAATAAACAATTTTCAGAATATAATGCCATGTTTCGAGAAATTGTGTGATTCTCAACATCGATCATACTCTTAACTTGTCACACAGGTTTTTCAATATAATTGTTCTGAAAGACAAGTAGTCATTACGCTCTGAGTTCTTAGAACTGCCAACCATTTTTTCCTCATGATCTTCAGCTATCCATTTCAGCAGTTAATATTAGCCTATAGATATTATACAGTATTTCATGTTAGTAATTTATTATACTGTTCTGCAATTATTTTAAATTGAAATTTGTATACATAAAAAAACATTCCAAATCCTTAATAAATAATCCAAATTTCTACAGTTCAAAGAACCAGATTTCCAGAACTACTATACAACAAGCAATTTGAATTTCTCTAGGCTTAAGATTAAAAACGAATCCAAGAAATATAATTTTAGTTTGCGCTTGGAATCCAATTATTATACCCTCATCTCAATCAAACACGTTGTTAAAACTTAGTTAAAATTGGCTTTAGAAAACAAACAAAACAAATCCATTCTCTGGATATCTTGAAGATAAAAATTTCAAGATGGTTAGCAACCTCAGAAAGCAATCCCCCTCCTCTCGTCAAAAAACTCATCGCTCAATTCTTGGAATCTTTTGAGCACTAAGGAATAGATCTAAAAACTGGTTTAGAGTTGCCCAGATAACCCATACAGCGAAACCCAAAGCAAAAATACTTTAATCTACCCAGTAGCAGTAAGTGTATGTAGTTTTCCGTAAATTTTTACATTGAACGGCACACGCTTTGCTTATTGCAAACTATGAAATTTAGGAACGAACAAAAATTTATATATGAGCTTCCTTATTAATTGGTCGGATCCACTTTTTACCTTTAAGTTTTTATGATGGAAAGAGATCAGAGGATAATATTGCAAATATGAATACCTGCTCATTTTCATCAGAATAAATGAAACAGGGGCTACCGACTTGATTAACATTTATTAAACAAGGAAATCTCGAAGCGTTCACACGTTAGCTCTAAGAAGATTTAATATAAATATTTACTAGAATACTATTCAAAAATATTTCATTCTCAAGACAGTTAGTTAAGCTCAAAAATACGCTAAACATAATTCTTGAGGTTTAAAAATAATAAAGTAAATCTACAGACTATAAAATAAAGCCATGGACTTATTAACATGGACAATCATAACCTTTGCCCTATCAGTTTGTTTATTTTTACAACAGTCGTATGGATTTCGTAGAAAGAAATGTGGTTCAGAAACCAAACCTACAAAACAATTTCCAGGCCCAGTAAATTTCCCAGGGTTCGGTTCACTATTTCATTTACTATGGAGAATACCCAATCCTACAAAGTTCTCTTCATTTGAGTTGTTGGACGAATTAAAAAGAATCTGGGGCAGCCCAATGGCTCTGGAAATCGGAACTAATAAAGCGAGTGAGTTTTTTTTATGTGTGGAGAATTTCTCAAAGTTCTTTGTTGCAAGGGTTTATGAGGATTTTTATTTATTTTAGTTATCGTTGACGACCTTCACTTAGTAAAGAAAGTAATGTCCTCCGAAGATTGGTCTAACCGAATCGATAACAATCCACTGTGGATGGCTAGAACGTTTGGCCAGCATACTGGTTTGTTTTTTAAATTTTTTTTCTTAATATAAAAATATGTAGCAATACAATAAACTTGCATTGCTTAATTTTTTTAATTTTACTTTAATTACTTTAAAATTCCTTTTTGTAGGACTTCTTACTTCAAACGGAGAAAGCTGGAAGGAAATGCGGAAATACGTTCATAAGACGTTAACCAAATTTGGCTTTGGGAGATCCAGCTCTTTGGAAATGCTTCAGGAAGTTGAGATTCTACAATTTTTTAAGCACCTTGACCATAAAATTGAACAAGGAACTGGGGATATGCAGTTGGCAGGAGTATTCAATATATCGGCTTTGAACATTTTATGGACCATGGTAGCCGGGACGCGATTTGCATATGATAGTCAAGAGATCTCTCAGTTGACGGAGCTCTTGGAGGAATTTGCGAGAACGATAAAGCCCGAAGCCATGGGATTTGTGGCATTTTCATGGCTTAGGTTTATCCCAGGTGCTACGGGGTATTGGACAATCATGAGCAGTAGCTGGAAATTGCAGAAGTACTTCCAAGTGAGTAGATTGAATTTTTAAAACAAAATTAAAAACAAATTAATTGCTTCATAAAGATTCGTGTCTGGAGTGAGAAATTTTAACTGGCATTTTTCTTGCAGAATATAATAAACGAAAGAAGAAGCCTTGGAACGTACAAATTAGAGCAGAACAATTTCATCGACTGCTTTCTTTTAGAAATTGACATTCACAAGGAGATTAAAATAGTTCCTAATCACTACACAGGTATGAACAATTTTAACAAATTATTAAATGAGCTTTCGTAATTAAAACTCTGTAGATATTGAATTAATCTTATATTTTATTTATCCAGATGAGCAATTAATTATGGTTTTAGTGGACCTATTCCTCACCGGTTTCATTCCAACATCCTCAACT
Source organism: Agrenia bidenticulata (assembly GCA_034694785.1). Lineage (NCBI taxonomy): Eukaryota > Metazoa > Arthropoda > Collembola > Entomobryomorpha > Isotomidae > Agrenia > Agrenia bidenticulata. Next base: position 7,575 of record JAQFYM010000770.1, on the reverse strand, counting down.
GTTGAATTTTTGCTTATGTTCATGATTTTAAATCCAGAAATTCAGAAAAATTGCCAAGAAGAGATCGATTCTGTTGTTGGGAAAAATCGATTTCCTTCGATAAATGATACAGAGAGGTGTGGATTAAAGGATATTTAAAACTAATTTAACTTCGCATTATATTTAATGTTTCATGTATTCTTTTTGAAATTAGGCTCCCATATGTGCAAGCAGTATGTCTTGAAGTGCTTCGAAAGGTAACTTTCATTCCACTAACGACCAGAGCAGCCACGAGGGATACTTATTTAGACGGATGTTTCGTAGCTAAGGTCAGTTTAAAATTAATTACTATGGACTAAATGTAATTTAGTATGAGCTTTTGGCTAAAACTTAACATGGACATAAAAAAACATATGCCTAACATCTCACAGGAGTAAACATTTAAAGTTCAACCTATGGTTTTCATATCGCTACTTTTTAGCATCGTTATGATAAAATGCAAAGGAGTTTACGTTAGTATGAAGCTAATTCTTATGATTTTCTTGCACAGGACACAATTGCAGCCTTAAATTTGTATAGTATTCACAATGACTCAGAAAAATGGGACCAACCCAATGAGTTCCGCCCAGAGAGATTTTTGGATGAAAATGGAAAAGTTGCAAATCAAGAGACGATTTTACCCTTTGGAACAGGTTTGTATAAAAACAAGTCCAAAGATTAAACAATATTAAGTAGTAGATGGTGTGAGAATCCTATGTGTATATTTACTTAATTACGTATTTTTAGGGAAACGGGTTTGCCCAGCTGAAGTATTTGCTCGACTGTCGACTTTTACCTATTTCACTTACCTCCTTCAAAGATACTCATTTGAATTGCCATTGGGTTGTCCCCTGCCCGATCCAACGCCCAATGTTGGTCTTGGGAATTATCCTAAGCCTTTCAAGGCTCTTTTAAAGCGACGACTGTAATTTTAGTATGTCTTGCCAGTCAAATAACTAAGCATTGAAATAACTAGAGGAAAATAAGTTAAAATATATATTTATTAACTCACAGAACAATTAGTACATTGAGGAAATCTTTGGGGTTCCATGTGCGAAAGCTCAGAAGGAACTATGAGTCATTAATAAAATAAATTGAGGAAATCTTTAAAAAATATGTACATTTTTGTAACAAATAAATGAAACACGTGTAAAATAGTACGTACTTTGTAGTAATAAATTGTTTGCAAGATTTTATAAGGAAACATCCTACAAGATATTTACAAATTTAAAAAAGCTTTTTCCTTAAACATTTTAGTTTGTACTTGGAAACGGCAATTAATACGGCAGAATCAAAGAGGAAAAGCAATTTCACAGAAATTAAAGCATTTTTAACAGTTGTAACTAGTTATAAGCAAGGCTTTTGAGGTGTAAAATGAATATTCCAAGTCTAGAGTACACTGCAATGCTGCATAGTACTCTGTTGCATGAAATTTGCATGATATTAATGGAAAGGAAACCTAGTGAAATATTTGGGTATAATTAGATACAACTAAAGTGGAATGGTCACAATTAATAAACTAGTAGGTCTAAGAATGATGGATAAAATTCTCCTTCAATCTACGAAATATTTTTCATATCATTTTTACAGAACGTATGGACCAACAAACTGACTGAGTAGCTGAATGATTGGTACTGATTGCAAAAAACGTCTGTCCCATGGTAAAATAAATCAAAGTGGTGCTGGTGGTTGACCGTGGTGGACACTGCTGCACTGCAACCCTCATGTTGTCTATTGACTATTGTACTTCATCTACTATTTCTTTAATGATTACAAACGAATAAGAATTCGTGAGCGTGTGAACATTATAATTCATACCTGAAAAATGATGCAGAGTGCCTGCTGCGTAAATAGCTTGATTGAGCATTGAAACAAATAAAAGAAGGTGATAAACATAGTCCATTGAGTTTGGTTTTTAGAAATGAATGGCTCTTCCACCCTCTTTGCAAACAGAGCAAAGAAGCAATTTATATTATTTGATTAAAATGAATACACTAGTAATTAGTGTACTCATTTTGTTTATTTACTTTACTTAATTAAATAGTCATTTTATTTCATAAAAAATGTCAGTAAACGCTCATTTGTAAAATGGAGACTGAGCTCACAACATCCAGGTCTGAAACCGTGAGCTCAAGCCTTCTTAAAGCATTGAAATGGCCATTCAGATTGTCTCAAATCTTTGGAGTTTTCCCTGTCTCTTTTACAGCTCCACATCATGGTTTGTCCAAGTCTTACAAGATAATATGGCCTGAATTAATTTCAGGTTTTTTCATTAGTCTAATTTGCGTGATAACTGGAGGTAGCTTGTTTACAGCCAGAACCCAAGCTTTGGAATTCATACAGAGCTTAAATGTTAGGGGCAAGAATACATCTAACTTCGTGAGTCATTTATTGTTTCTGACAGTAACGGTATTCTCATTAATTGCAAGGCTAGACATATTTATTCACAGAGGAAAGTTTTCAAAATTCTGGATAAGCTTTGTTGAGATTTTGGATAATATTTCAGAAATTTTAGGGGCAGATCGATTTTTAAAAGCTGCTGTGAAAGAAGTAGGTCGCCAACTAGGGACTCGGTTATTAGTTTTTTTTTTATTTGCAATAATTGTATTTATTAGCACATTCCACATATTTCTATCCTTTAAGTTATCCACAATTAATGAATCCTTAGAACAGTTGTTGCTAATTACGACGATTTCCTCTCAATTTGTCTTAAATTTATTTTTCTCATCTTTCCTTAGAATCTACAATTTATACATCAAATATTTGTCCGAACCCAAGTTTTTTTTAAGCAATCAAAGGTCAATGGAACCCGGTTTAATTTTCAAAATCAACGTCGGACCAAATATTACTGCTCGCAAAGACCGAGTTGCTAGAATAGCACAAAATGTATCTATCGAGTCCCTCATAGTCTGCTATGAAAAGTTGGAACTACAAATTAAAGAATTTAATAAACTGTTTGATCATATTATGACGATTCAAGTTTTGAATTTCCTGGTCATGGCCCTGGGATGTGGATACTTTTTAATTGTATTTTCCTTGAGTAATGGGAAATTAGATGGTAATGGAGTCGGGAATGCCATTCCAGTTTTATTATTCTGGTTTTCGTTGCTCTCGGATTGTAAAATCTCTGGTGAGATAACTGAACACAGCAAGGACTTTGTTCAAACTCTTGTCAGGCTTATTAACACCTCTCCAATGGACTCGGAAACTCTATCGAAGGTTTGTGCGTTTTTAGAGATCCTACCACTGAATTTTAAAATCAAGTAAGGGATTCTTTTTTAATTCAGATTCGACTTTCTACAAATCGAGTGATGAACAGCCCCCTTAAGATCAAAAATACATTTTTTGACTTCACTCCTCGACTCTTGGCCTCGGTAAGATATCATAGAGATCCAAGTTATTCATAAAAATATTTTTTACTTTAGAAACTTGATTAAACTTAACACGAACATTTTCTACACTGGATTTTAGATTGTTGGAGCTATAACTACTTATTTAGTGGTTTTAGTTCAATTTCAAACTTCAGACACTTAATAAATTCATTGGGATTTTACATTCGTTGATCAACGCCAATGTACTCAATTGATTATTTCATTGTACTTTTCATGAAATACATTATGTAAATTTTGTTTTCATAAAGTCATTGATGTAATGATTTGGGACTATGGAAAAAAACAAGCGACTTACTCTTTACTCAATCTGCTAAAGTCCAAACATAAATTAATCAACTTAATGACTTATAAATGATCAATCAAAAAGCGAATAATAATAATGATGTAGAACAAATAATAATATTAAACGTGAATAAAAATACTGTTTATTGAACATACAAATTATCCTATTTAGCTGTATCAATAAATTTGGAGCATGATGAGAAATAACTAGGAGAATACATCGTAAACCCATCTCACTCGAAAATGGCATCACGGCCAAAAACATCCTGTTCGCAAGTCCTGCTTGAGCTCGGGAAATGGCCTTTCAGATTATCCCAAGCTGTGGGCCTTTTTCCTCTATCTTTTTCTGCTATATCGACTACGACAAACGATTTAAAGTCAAATTATAGAATAAATCCCCCTAAAATCATTTCCATCATTTACATATTCGTAATATCTTTCACGATAGTAAACTTTATGTTCATAGGTTCACAATCTCTTGATCATCTAGAGGAATTTGATCATCATCAACAAAACACGTCCAAAAATGTGAACCTGCTCTGGATTTTGCTAACCATGGGCTGCGAATTGGTTGCCAGAGTTAAGATTTTGATTTATATCAGCAAGTTCCAGGAATTTTGGTTCAACTTTGTCCACATGGTTGATCACATCGTACTAACACTAGGGTCAACCAGCTTCTTGAGAAATAATACGAATAAACTATCAAAAAAGTGGCGGAATCGGTCATTAGTCTACATTTTTCTGGGACTAGCTGAATTTTCAACTAGTTTTGTGTATCATTTTTCATCCTCAAGACCTATATTCAGTCAGTTGGGTCAGTTCGTTGTGTCAGCTATGATATTATGCCAGTTTTTGTTTTCATTTTCCTTCACCTATTTTCTCCAGATCTACAAAATATCCCTGGCACACTTGTCGAACTCCGCCTCCTACGATCATTACGATTTTAATTGGAAGGGGCAACCTAAACTAACAGACTTTAAAATTCAGATCATATCTCTTCCCATACTGAGAAAGAAGGGAAACACGGGCACTTCTATTGATTCCTTGCTTGACTGCTATGACAGATTTGAATTGCAGATGAAAGAATTTAATGAACTGTTTAGCCTAAACATGACTATTCAAGTTCTGAATTTCTTATCAATGGCCGTTGTTTGTGGATATTTTCTGATAATTTATCCAGTAACTTCTGGAAAATTTATATCTACGTTTTTGGGAACCTCCATTCCTCTTTGTGTCTTATCGTATTCCTTAATCTCAGACTGTCAAATCTCTAGAGAAATAACCCAGCTTAGCAAAGACTTCGCTCAGAATATCATCAGACTCGCTTATTATACCTTGGACTCTGAAGCGTTGTCAAAGGTTAGGTGGTGACTTAACTCATGGCATGGATAGATCAACCATGAAGGATTGTAATTGTTTTATGTTTTACTGTTACTAGATACAAATGCCTGTCAATCGTATAATGAGCCATCCCATTACAATTGGATGTCCATTCTTTGACTTCAACCCTCGACTTTTAACTTCGGTAAGGAAGAAGTTTTGATGAAAATTTAATCCAAACCGACTGTCAAAGCTAATTTTCTGGAATTTAGATCATGGGTGCCGTGACTACTTACTTGGTGGTGGCGTTTCAATTCAAAGCTGGCGAAACTCCTTAAAACAAAGCTGTTGTAATGATAAGAATAAAGAGAATATAAATATAAAAGATAACAATAAATAGAACGATGGAGGCATGTCTTATTTCAAATGACCTTACAAATAGTCCACATGTCAAATTTCATTATTGCTCCCATCGAAAGGTATTGGCGAGACCGATTTCTAAGGGCAATAAAGTCGTTGATCATTTTAATTTGCAATGCACTATAAATCTTGTCGCAATACTATTTATGCATACGTGTTTCGAAACTAAATAGCTTAAATTAATTTGATAATTCGGATGCCCCTGGCAGTGGTAAAGCTTATAGCCTACATGCAATAGCCAAAAGCACAAAGATCCATGCGCCCCTCCTCCATACCGCTTGTGTGTAATAACTGAGCAAAGCTAACTCAAATGATAACGTACAGAACGACAGAATTGGTTAAATAGTTTATTCAAGTAACCTACGATTTGTTTCATCCACCTTGATCAATAAATTTGGAATATTAGAAAAAATAAAAACGTTCAAACGTTTTATTAGATATTAGTTCAATGCGTTCAACCATCTCATTTGACATGACAGTTGACAGTCAATAACCATGACACACACCTCCTGTTCTAAAGTTCTCCTGGAACTTGGAAAATGGCCTTTTAGATTATCCAAAGTTGTTGGCCTTTTTCCTCTATCTTTTTCCATTACATCGGCTGCTGGAGTAAATAATTTTTCATCAAATTCTAGGATAAATTGTCCTAAAATTATTTCCACCATTTATATATTCGTAATATGCTTTTCGATAGGAAACTTTGTGTTCATAGGACCAAGATCCTTTGATCATGCAGAGGATTTAAATCAGCCGAATCAAAAAACATCCCAACTTGTGAATATTTCGTGGATTTTGTTAACTCTTTGTTGTGAATTGGTTGTAAGGATCAAGATTTTGATAATTTCAAGCAAGTTTCATGAATTTTGGATCCACTTCGAACAAATGGTTGATCACATAGTAGCAACATTAGGGACGGACAGATTTTTGAGAAATAACATGACAGAACTATCAAAGAAGTGGCGGAATCGGTCATTAATCTACATTGGACTTGGACTCGTTGATTTCTCCACAATTATTTTTTATTATGTCTCATCCTCGACAACTATATACAAACAGTTAGGTCAGATTGCGATAGGAGTTATGATAATGAGCCAGTTTTTGTTTTCATTTTCTTTCACTTATTTTCTCCAGATGTACAAAATATGCCTTAACCACTTGTCAGAAATTTCGACAGACGATTGTTACGATTATATTTCGAGACAGCAGCAACAGAAACGTACAGACTTTAAAGTTCACATCGTATCAGTTCCCTCACGAATAAAAAAACGGGTCAGACTCAATTCCATTAATTCCATGCTTAGCTGCTATGACAGATTTGAATCGCAGATCAAAGAATTCAATGAATTGTTTAGTTTAAACATGACAATTCAAGTCCTCAACTTTTTATCAGTTGCAGTAGTATGTGGATATTTTGTCACTATTTTGCACTTGACTTCTGGGAAGATAGGAACTACGTTATTGAGAACGACAGTTCCTGTCTGTGTCCTATGTTATTTCTTAATTTTAGATTGTCAAATCTCTGCACAAATAACTCGGCTGAGTAAAGATTTCGCTCGGAATATTATCAGACTCAGCACCAGAACATTGAACAATGAAGCATTGTTGAAGGTTTGTTGCTTTACTCCTCATTTTGAGTAATGAAGACTGACGAATTTTAAATAGTTTGAATAAAAAACATAACTAGATTCAAATGCCGGTGAATCGCATGCTGAACAATCCAATTACGATTGGAAATTCATTTTTTGACTTCAATCCTCGACTTTTAACTTCGGTAAGATATTTAAACGTTTAGACATTTGTGAGATTAATTTAAACTCGTCATTGGATATAGATTGCGGGGGCTGTGACGACCTACTTGATAGTGGTGTTTCAATTTAAAGCTGGCGAAGCTTGTTAAATATTAACCGTTGGAATTTTTATTTTATAAGCATTAAAATTAATTGGGTTTGGTACTAATTCTGCACTTAAGCCATTTCATTATTCGTTTACGATGTATGGTCCACTGTGAAAATAACATAATTCAATTAAGCCCTACCCTTCTGGTTGTTGTATTCATTTTCATTATCTAAAACCTACGCCAAGCAGCTACCAGAGGCCCGTTCGTTAAGAAGTATTATTATGAGTCTATTCTAACTTCTAACCA
>JAQFYM010000769.1:0-50196 GCA_034694785.1 Agrenia bidenticulata | reverse complement strand
CAAAGGTGCCGCAAATAGAGAGAACACAATGACAGAAAGGTAAAAATTTGTGATGATTCTGTTAAGTGCTATAAATGTAACAGCATGGGACACTAAGTAAATAGTTGTCCTGAAAAGAATAAAAACAATATAAGAGAATCTGGTTAAATATATGGCCATGCAATCGCTACAGACTTGTTGTAAAAACAGGTATTGGTTACTCTTAATACTGCTGCAAGTCATTTAAGTATCGCAACACCAGCATTAAAATGTTTTCCTGAAGCATTTTTTTTTCCAAAAATAGGTCTTTCGTACTGATTACTGGTAAACAGTGTCATGTAAAATGATATTTAGAATTAGAAGTAGTGCCAAAGAAACATGAAATATTTGTAGAGCAATTTCATATTATACCAAGCACGAAAAAGAAAACTTTTTTAGGAAAGTTTGCGGTTGATAGGTATCCAAGGCAAACATCAATGTTGTAATGTGAGCAATACTAGTTCGGGTGCACCAGTCAGTTAAAAAGAACTAATTCGTAGCTGTAAGGAAAAACTTGATTTCGAAGAATTAATCAGTGAATTGAAAATTTAATAGAACATTGAAAAGAGCCAATAGAAAAAGGCGTAATCCTTTTGTTTTTGTGCGGAAACTAAAGTAAAAAGCAAAAAGCGCAAAGTTTTATTTGGTTTATAACCTTTAAATGATCTTATGCACCATGACAGATTTGAACTTCCAAACAGTGCGAGACCTAATCCATAGTTTGCGCGATGCAAAGTATACTAGTCCAATTGACCTACAGAACGAAATCTAGTATATTAATACAGCTGAGAAATACAACAAAAAGACAGCTTTCTATACGGGTAAAAAGCTGATATTCGTGATAATGCGTCAGGGCTTTAAAAATTTGCCAGGCGTATTTCAGCGAGAATTGGTTATATTTTGAGAGAAATTAATAAAATTCTTGTGTAGTATATATAGATGATATATCAATATTTATAAAATTTTGCTAAACATAATACGAATTTCAACCTAGTGACTGAAAGAATCAAATCATATGGATTAAAAAAAAAGGCAATTAAATGTGTATAAAAAATTGATTTTTTACGATATACTGTTTCCTTGAAACAGATAACTCTAAAATTTGCAAGAGTCTAGAAGAACCAACTTCCAATCTCTAAGAACTAAACGACAATTGCAAAGATATATAGGTTGTATTTATTATGACAGAATATATGACAAAAATATTATTGCTATAATAAAACCACTATACAAACTACTGGAAAAGGATGGAAAGTTTATATGAGGAGAAATACAAAGAAAAGCATATTATAATATAAAAAACATGATTGATAGCAGAGTTATACTATACATCCCGGATACGCAACTTCAATTCGTTCTTATAGCAGACGCAAGTCAACTAAGATTAGGGTTGTATTGTATGACTACGATTATGTACTAATATATATATGTAAAAGTTTGATGGAAGCGAAACAGAAGTATTCAATTACAAAACGTTAAGTTTTAGCAGCATTGTGAGCGATGTAGAAATTATGCTATTATCATGTAGGCTTTAGATTTCAGGTAATCACAGATCATCAAGCAATTTCTACATTAAAGTCCAAACTTGAAATTGGTCAGCGCGCATTCATCGATGGTTGACCCGACTAGAGCAGTTTTCATATGACAAAAATACAGAAAATTGATTTAATTAATTATGAGTGATGCCCCGAGCCGAAGTGTATCACACAAAAAAAAGTAAAGAACGAGACAAGTAATTTGTCAATTGAACTTAATTCACTCGAAGCATAAAATACAATAGTAATAATCTCTGCAATTTAGCACAAAAATAATCATAACATATGCAGAATTATAAAAAAGGTAAGCTGACTGATGAGAATGAAGCTCGCTAATATGAGTCTATAGAACATGATAAAATGGTGGTAGAGAGGTTGCACAAGGCGCTGTATTGCCCATGACGGGATATGTTGCTGATGATATTACTGCACGTGTTTAGAATTACATGTGTAATAAACGCTTTAGGAGGTCGCTTGCGAAAGATTTAAGAAAGAGGGGTATTAATATAAGTGAGCAAAAAATAAGAAATATTGTAAAGAAATGCATTTTAACGCAAAAATACGATAAAATCGTAGTAAACCAAGCAGATTTGTTATTATTTAAAAAACCATGTGATTTGGTGGGAATTGATAGCTAGGCTTAAGCAAAAAAAAGGTATAGTTCGTATAGATTGCTTGCGCCAATATGTCTGGGCTAGGGTAGTTCAAACAGAAGAGCTGTCACTATAGTTAAATTTTTTATAAATTTTTACAATGAGTCTATATTCTAACTCATGCAAAGCGACAATGATCGCGAGTTTGAAGTAATTATGAAAAAGATTGGACAAAGAAAAATAGCATAAACAACAGTTTACCATTTCCATCGCCCATCATAAGAATTGTAGTGTGCAAAGAGTGTACCGAACGTACAAAAACACCTTATTAAGATTGTCTGGATCTGTTGAGACTGTGCTTACGTCTGTAGTCAAAGCATATAATGTATCTATATATCGTGGGTTGGGAATGACACTACAAGAAGCAAGGAACGAAAGCAATTGAACGAAGAAAAGAGATAAACAAATGATGTATATTGAAGAGTATGGCAGGAACAAACTGCCTGTATCATAGCGGGCAGAAGTAGATAGAGTTCTCATTAAAAATGAATTTTGAAATGTAAAATGATGAAGAATATAACGATGAAGGAAAAGTAATTGAAGAGCTGACATCTTATAAATACATTATACAAAGAGTAGATTACCGACAGGTTAGAAAACATTGTACCTAGATCAAGCGGTTATAACAGGTAAAAATGCAAGATCTCTTTACCCCATAATAAATGCAAAAACAAATAAGTGTTATTTGAGCGATTTATGGTCGGATTAAGAGAGATCACGTGATGCTTAAGCGCTTCCGAACCTCGAGATGCATTTTTAAGGTCTAAAACGCAATAAATATGGGGTCCAAATACATACGATACTTAGTGTGTGAAACATATCTTACTGATGATTTTGTTTGATTTGTGATACAAATCAAGATATAAAAGATAAAAGAAAGTTTTATTGGAGTAGACGATACATTTTCTACAGGGTTCTATCTCCTCGTAGAAACATTGCTTGTGAAATTCGCATGTACCAACCACTTGTATAGTTTAAAGGTCATTTATATTTAGTAAAAAATAAAAAAAAAAAAAAAACCTTGATATAAAGTAGTTGCACTAGTTATGTGAAGTTTTTTCTTAAACGCGCAATATTGTATATGTTGTTTTTCCTACCCTACATTATTGCAAGTAAATATATTTTTTTACCAATAGAAATTATTTTTGCAAATTAAAAATATAATCTTATTTTAAACAATATCTTCAAACTTAATGTATAAAATATATATTTAACTTGCTATTGCGAGTCTTTTTTTTGCAATTTCTATTTTTAAGATAGCAAATTAAAATGAATGAGTAACACGGATTGGAAGATAAGGTATTTTTGTTCTTAAGTGCCGTATATATTATTCCCGGTTAAAAAATTAGACAATTTTGAATTCAATTGTTAGGTCTTTTAACCCGGATCTTTTTAAACCTGAATAAATTTCGGTTCTTTATAAAAAAATACATGGCTCAAACCTGAATAATTTTAAATCGTTTTTATTTGCATTTAGATTAATTTTTTTTTTTTAACCAAATAGTAAGTTTTTTTTTTTAATTTGATCCCCATAAAATGCAGTATTTAAAAAAGAACCCAGAATCTAACAAAATCTGCAACCAATGCATGTATTGCAATCGAATTGATTTCACGCGATTTATAGGCTAAAAAAGCAATACCAAGACAGGCAGAAAAAACAAAACGAAGCAAAAAATAATAATTGTAATATGATCATAAAGACCAATGCACGAAAATTGACCCCTACATTCTAATGCTTTAAGGAGAACTTATTTTCAAAGGTAACAAGTTGGCATGAATCAGCAAAAAGTGGTAATGTTACGTTTCAAGAAGACTTTAATTTGGAATTTTTTAACAAAAAAGAATTTCAAATCGTATTGTAAAAAACGCGAGAAAAATGTAAACTGGCAAAACTAAGCAGTGGGTAATTTTGGACGACATCTTAAATGTCTTTTTTTTTGATTTGAAGAAAGATTAAGAGACAAAAAGAACGCATACACTTCTTGGTTTAACTGCTTTAACACACGACCAAAATTCAAGAAACTATTTAATTACAAGATTATGAGCAAGAAGTGATTTTTTATTACGAAGTGTCGCGGAAAGTCTAGAATTACATAGATTTTTTGTTAATTCAGGCTGTGGAGTGGTTTTGGATCTTGCTCGCAAATTGTTTAAATTGTAAACAATTTTGGTACAATGATAAATGCAGACTATTTTTATTATATACATTTGTTAATGCAGGATGCAATTCTCTTGAGTATATCTACTGATGAAGTAAATCAAATTTCTAAACGCTATATTACTGACTTTTTGAACGTGTCTAAGTATTCTGTCTATTCCTGTCCAAAAGCAGTATAAAATTTTATGGATCTGAAAATGCATTTTGTCTGAGCAAATCGCTTGATGATTTTTTAATTAAATATTATATATGTAAAAAAAATTATAGTATCCTCTGTTCTGATGGCTGTAGCGTACTGAAAAAAAAAAAGCCAAAAACATAAAAATTGAAAACCAGATATGCGTATTGCATAAAATGCAAAAAACTATAAGAGAGTTTTTGTTGGGCGATTTAAGTTATAGAAATTGGGAGGATTTTACAGAACCAAAAGAAATGCATAATTATACAGATGATATGAAGGTGTATTTTCACAGGAAATTTCTTTTATCAGGCATTTAATTAAATGCCCAAAACATTTGGCAATGTATTTTTATTTCGGTATTTTATATAAATAGCCTAAATAAAGATAAAATGCCCAAGTAAAACAGATTATCTAGGCAATATATTATTCATACACAATCTCTATAAAACAATAGAAAAAAAAACAATAATCCCCATTTTTGTACAAATAGCAACTATACTTTAGGGTAAGAAAATAAAAATTTGAAATAATCATTTTACACTTAAAAAATGCAAAATTACCTATTTATCAGGTAAAAATACTCAACAAAAATTAACCCATATAATGTATGCAATATTTTAATATAAAAAACCCCTTACAATATAATTAACATTATATAAATGCCGAGTTTTTTTATATCATGATTATTCAGTTTCTATTCCTAAAATGCAACAAAAAACTCAAAACATTGAAACAGAAATTAAAAAAACTACAACCAAAAACTTCATATTTTCCAGAATCGAGCTTTGCACAGATTATATGAGTTTAAAAAAAAGATAAGACGACAAATCCCATATCAAAAAACCCCGTGATAAAAAAATGCGTATTTTGTGATCCCGGGAATCGGGATAGCATACAAACGGCTATAAAAATGTACAAAAAAACAATAAAATGCTATAAAACAAGAAACAAAATGATATTGGCTTTTTATATGTTAAATGGGGGTTTGACATTCTGCAGCTTGGGTAAAAACAGATATAGAAAAAAATTATGAAAAATCAATTAATGCAAAAATTGATATTTTTTTATGACCATGACTAAGGTGGTTATATGTGTGCACAAAAGGTAAAGCAATATTATGGAGAGCGCCTTATTACAACAAAACATTTAAGTCTTAAATCTATGGTAGATTTTTTCTATGCATTTATCTTGTCTATGCATCTATATAATATTGTAACGTCTTAGTTAATGCTCTTAGTATTTGTCCAACACTAATCCACTATTGCATTAACGGAAATGACATACAAAAACACGAATTCTACAATAACAAAGGCTTATAAACAGCAAAAAAAACACTTAAACTCAATGTTTTGTGGTTGACCATAGTCTCAAACTGTATATATGCACTTATAATACAATAGTTTTGTTAAAATACTTTGTATTTCTTACGAAACTTTTATAGTAAGAAATCATATTTTTATCCCGGGATATTCCGAAATGAAAAAAATCACAAAAAAAGCCGGGATCCTGGAACTCCGGGAGTGCGCAAAACTGCATTTAAAATCTATAATCAAAAGTCAAATCTTAGTATTATTTTATATCAGTAGGAAAATATGCATAAAAAGAATAAATCTCACTAAAATATATTTAAAAAGCCAACGGTATAATGTTGTGTATTAGCAAAATATAGTTGCTCACATTGCATTGACTTATTCAATTGACAGTAATTGGCCTCCTACAAAACTGCATATCTTAAACCTATGAAAAAACCCAATAAGAAAACTTATTTTATACTTGACAAAAAAACACGTCATCTCAAATACGCAGACACAAGAAATGTAACACTCCGAAAAACAAAAAATGTGGGTAACATTGTAGTAGTCTAATAAATCACGTGGTCACAGATAATAGATCCACAACCGGTACACTTAATAGTTTTACGGTTTTGTTTTATCTCCATTATTTAGTATCGAGTATTAAAGTTATTTTTTAGGTGGTGATACAGATAAAATGCTTTTGTATGTTTTGCTATTTGTTAATGTAGCCGACCTTTTTTCTATATAGAAACATGAAAGATTATCGATCTTATTGTACCCTTTGCCAAGTATAATTAAATCAGAGTAAGTTGTACAGAAAGTCAGGATGCCTTATGCAGTAACAATGTTAAGTGGTTATTGCAGTACACCGTTAAGAACCATAAACTAAACTTTTGTATATAAAAGCTATATAAAGGCATGTTTATAGAAATTGAAAAACAAAAATACTGTGTGAACAGGATAAAAGGGTCGAACAGGGCTTTTGGCAGATGAATTTTGCAAGATCATAAGATTGACGTTGCTATGTTTTTTTAATTCTGCAACAGACGGTAAGCGGGTAAATAATACTATAAATATATTACAAAGAAACGTAGACTTAGCTGACGATTTAACATAATATCAAAGTATAGCAATTACTAGTAGTTATTATATTTTTAAATATGTGATATATGCGTATCAAAAACCCTTGGCATGTATGGAGCAAAAAAAACAGGTTTTATGGACTTTTTTACAATAATTGCAGTGAATTTGTAATGAAACCTTTAGCTTTAGTATGATTGCCTACAATTTAATATTTTAAAGAGGCCAAAACGAGGTTTTGTTATTTTTTGGTAATACATAAAAAGCATTATGCATACCTTTATTTATGCCAAATGTACCAGAAACTACAAAAAATTGAGCAATAAAGTGTTTATTGGTAGTCTTACTGACAACTTTAGATTTTATACGTGACGATCACTAATATGTGACGATCTTGGATGCTGGTATTTGTATTCACAATGTAAATTCCATTCATTCAATGTTGTTTAATTTTTGGCGCATTATGATAAAGTGTAAATTAGCCGCATAGTTTTTAGTTGCTGCTTTGTCTTCCGTCAAGCTACGCTTAATTTATATCTGACACAATTTCTCTTATAGTCGTGTACGATTAAAACCACGCTACGTTATACCCTTTCGTGCATGCTTGCCAACGACACGACTACAAGTATCACGAATAAGATCGTTGTCTAAAGTGGTGCAAGTAAAAAAATAACAAAACCCAAAATTTTTTCAGTCAACATATACCTAAAAAGTATGATGTAAACAATCTTGACGTTGGGAGCATGAAAATCTTGTATGATGAACATGTCATAAAAAGTATAGATGAAATCACAGATTTTGGACACTCGAAAACAACTCAGTTTTTTTTTCGAACAAAAATTTGGCGATTTAGTTTACGTAATTTTTTTTTCAATTTTGGTGTTTTCCCATTGTTTTTTTGTTTATTTAATACCGTGTTCGTTTTTTTTAAAATGCAAAAATGTTACAAAAGCTACTGTTTTTGCAAAAAAAATAAGATTGTGATTTACTTTGCGTATTTTATACTGCTTGTCTAAAGTGTACGATTTATTTTTTTTTAAAATGAAATGTATGCTTTTTACATATTTAATTAGTGTTTTATCACATGATTATAAAGGCTTGTCTATGCGTTTACTTTGCTGATGCATTTTAGAAACAACAATAAAAAAGTCGTTTTCTTAAAATTTTAGTATTTATAAAAAGTTTATTTATTTGTATAGGGATTTTTTTTATTCATTTATTGTATTCAATTTTTTGCGTTGTTTTTTGTTAAGTATTTTTACCCAATAAATGGGTAGTTTTGCATTTTTACGCGAAAATAATGATTTTTGTTTTTTATACCTTACCTTAAAAAATTATTGCTATTTCTACAAAATAGGTACTTTGTGTTTTGTTCCTTTGCTTGAAAGAAATTTTGTACACAAAATATATTGCCTAGGCAATTTGTTTTACTTGAGCATTTTATCTTAATTTAGGCAATTTATATAAAATACCGAAATAAAAATACATTGCCAAATGTTTTTGGGATTTTATTAAATGCCTAGGCATTTAATTAAAAACCTAAATAAATAAATTGCCCGTTACAATTATATAATATAGGATATCGAATACTGCTCATATGATATAACAAGAATTTTTACTGATAAAAGGAAAATAATTGCTAGTTTTGGAAAATCGACTGTTAAGACAGATAAAACAAATGAAAGCTTAGGAATAGAATGACGTGAACAAATACATAATGTATTTACTAATTTTTTTAGGTGGTATGTATCATACAACATGATTAGAGCATTATTGAATTATATCGCCATGTGTGTTTTGCATATAACAAACTTTGTGAAAATAAAAATGAGCAGCATCTATTACTCAAATTCTGTTTTCTATAACTAAAAGTTTAGTGCCCGTGAAAGAGACCTGTATACAGTTATGTGCTTTAGATTTCAAATTTTATTTTGCCCTGTTTGCTTTTTACCATTTCATACAGCAATTATCCTATCCAAACAATATTTTATTTGCAAAATTTATTACAATATTTTATCGCAGGTAGAAAACCCCATCATTCTTAGGTTTTTAAACTGCTTATTACATCAGATTTGGAATAGGTGCATATGAATTGTACTGTAATAAAATACTTAAAAATACAATCGGGTCTATACACGTAGTAACTGTTAAAATTTGTGAGTAAAATGATTGCAATAACACGTGCTGAAGTAGAAAATACAGAATTGAATAACAATAAAGGATCTAAAATATATGCTGTCGCAGGAATGACTAATAAAATAACCGACCACAGCGAGATGCATTACTAAAAAACTGCATTTGGCTTTAAACAATGATTTTAGTATATTATACTGAGACGAATTAAAAGACTGAATTTTATCAGAAAGAAGCGAGTTTTTAGATCTAGTATACGTAAATACAAAAATTCGAAGCGGAGTTATCTCTTTCGAAAAATATAAAGAACAAAACATGAAAAAGTCTTAGTGAAAAATCATTTTTTATCGTTGTTGACATAATTGTAATTAAAGGAACAAAATAAATAAATAAAAAAAAAAGTAAATTTGCATTTATTGCATAAAAGATAAATAAATTAGTTACTCTATAAAATGGATCATATTCGAATAAGTGATTGTTAATCTTTACACCAAAATTATCCGTATAGGAGCCGGATCCGGATCATGATCAAAATGCATTGATAGGCCTAATAATTTTCGTGTTTTTAGTTAAGACTATTGAAAAGCTTTTTGTTCATAAAAGCTGTATAAAAGTCAAGATTTATTTAATACCATGCCTTTTCTCAGTGCATAATTATTTTTTTTTTAGTGTTTTTGGCACTCTATAGTATGTATGCTTGTGATTATACTTGCGTTGGTTGACTTTTTTTTGTTCTATTTTTTAAATTTTCGTTTTGTCTTATGTTATATATTTTAGATCTTTTTATGTTTTAATTTGAGGTTTTAAAACGTACAATTAAACAAAACTACGAATAACAAATAAAACTATAAAAAAACGTTACAAATACCACAAACATGGTGTTTAGAAATGTTAATGTAATCTTATTGCCAAAAACTGCTTTAAATAAAAACGTAAACTAGATTAATGACGAAAAGTATAACTAATTTATATTTAACAAAATCTGAGAATACAACTTTAAAAAATATAATAAATTTTGGTAAAAAAAACTGTACCAGTAGGCCTTTTATGGCTTGCAAAATACAAATAAATGTAGACATAACATATTTAAAGATCTTAAAGGATAATTAATTTTCAACGGTAAACTACATCTGCAAAAGTAAACATTAATAAAATAATCAATAGCATTTTTGTTTTTTGTAACCTTAATAAAAGTATGTCGGTGGTTAATGGCATTGTTATAACTAGATGTAATGTCTTTAAGATGCAAAATCAGTGCTGAAAAAAAATAAGGTTGTTGTTTTGCATATAAAAGTGCTACGTATAGATATTTCTGGAAAAGTTTTTTATGAGTATAGGACCGAAGTATACTTATCAACATGCCAGTCTACTGTTTTTTCTACTAACTACAAAATTTCAATTCTTAATATGCGCTGCTTCACAAAACTTAGATTAAAATATTATTAATACGTATATATTTTTAATTCTTTATATGTTAACGGCAATATGATAAAAAAAACAATTGCACTTCACACAAAGCATACGATCACTTGGGATTCTAAGGCCGTTTCTCTTTTGAAAAAAGCCTGTTGTTCATATGCTATTATTTAAAAACTAAGTTTATACTATTTTGTATTTCCTTTTGATTATTTAATGAGGATTATTGCGACTTTTCGTCTTTTTTTTGGATTTATATAAAGTAAAAATAAACCGTTTTAAAAAATAATAATCAAATACGAGGTCATACTTATATTTTTTGTAAAACCGAGTTTTTTGTGATGCTTTTCTAACACATTGTATTTTTGGAATACAATTTAAAAACGGTTTTTTTTCCTTCTATTTTTGTCCCATTATTACGAAATCTTTTTAAACACGCTTTTTTTGTGTTTTGTAATTTCCACGCATATATGGCTAATAATTTTAACTGGAACAACACATTGGATAATAGATTTCAAAAATCTATATGCAACAAGATACGAAAAACAAAAACTGGTAAAAACAGATAAACCTGTATATGATGTTACCCAATGCTTGTCTACGCCGACACGCTAAAGAACAAACTAAGCCGGCTTCGCAATATAAGGCAGCATACACAGGTTAGTATAAACTCATCAGGGGATGGCGCTGAAGCACTTCCACACAAACCACAGGTATTGTCAGAACTGCATGCCGTTTTGCCTAATGCAGATGTATCACGTGAAAGCACGGCCTATGCAAGACTATCTGATGTGTTTAAGAAAAAAACAGCGTCTGCAGCTCATATAAAAACTCCTACGCCATTAAATAGGATAGTCACCAGCAACACACAAAATAACAACCCAAAGTAAATGCAAATTTAAAAGGAAATGACTCATATTGTACTGGAAGTGATGTCTAAATTGTCGGTGAAAACGCAACCCGCAAGAGAGAAACACGACAAAGAAATGACAAAAAGCAGAAATGTGCTTGGGAAACCAAAATAAATATTGCAAAGGCTGAACTGACAATGTTGATTATATTCTGGCGACTGCAGCCATTTGATCAATGTATGATATTGCTAGACATTTTGTTGTTCTTCTAGCTTTCTTAAAAATTAGATTTCTTCAAATGAGAATGAAACGAGAAAATAATACATAAAAAGCAATTCAAATTGTACTTTTAATGTATCTTCGTTTTTTTGTTTATTGTTGTGCTTAAGTACGGCGGTTACATGTAAAACTAGTAGAATATTTTACGTGGTCTTAGCAAAAAGCCAAATTAAGACTATTAGTAGCATGTTTTATGATATTTAATACTTTGAACTGCAATCTGTCAACGCTTGGTATGCAAGTCGCTACGCGTAGTCTGGAAGTTATACAAATATATATAGAAGCATAAAAAACAAAAACCATAGCGAGAGACATAGGAAGCTTGGGAGGTGTCGCTGTATTGATGGTACAGTGAAAAAAATAAAAGGTCCAGCCATCTTTTTTTATTTACCACAAATACACCTCTTCCCCCTCCCCTCGCCACGGTATATGTTTATAACTGCATTTTATGTAAACCTTAGTATAAAACAAAGAAGATTCAGTATATAAAATGCAATTATGTTTTTTTGTAAAACTTAAATACAGTTTAAGCAAGTTTAGACTCCTAGAATGCAATTTAAAAGAAATTATTTACTTTGTGTTTGTTTTTTATTGTAACAATAAAACAGCGTAAATGAATTTGATAAAATTGATAGGATAGTTTCAAAAAATATTTGTGTTTTCATATTGTTAAGTTAATTACACTCAAATAGTATAAACTCCACATATTCGTTGATGTCTTATCTTGCCACTGTTTAGCTGTTTTCCATTGCGTGTTTACTCAGTTAATCTGTCGTCATTAGTTCCTTAATCATTATCATCAACAAGTTTGATATCGTTTAAAATAGTATCATCGTCACAATCCACAAACAAGTTATATGAAAAAGCACAGAAAAATATCGCCAGATTTCTTTGATTTTTCTTTATCAGTATAAAACGTGCCCTCGCGCTCTCACATACTTGTATCTTCTTTTTAAAAGTCCGATGGGACGCTCCACGCTACTTCTTATTCGAGAGTCCTTTAAGTTAAATAGTTTCTTGTGATTAGTCGGGAGAGATGTTTATGAGTACTCTTCTACGTGACATCTTGTTTCGCAAAATAAGTATAGTACTTTTACTAAGCGGATAATCAGCATTTTATAACAAATATTTTCCTATAGTAAATTATTTAAAATTGAGAGAATATGAGAATGCTGCAATACGAAGGCATCATGTGCACACCCTGCAACACCTGGAGCAACATGTATATTTTTTTTTGTAAATTGGTATGACCAGAGTGTTAGTCGATGTGATTTTCATTTATTTCCTATATGCCTGTTGTCTATTCCATTGTACGATGATCGGAATTTGTGAACCGCAAAGATATCCAAACACTTTCACGTTGTTGCCTTTTATCATTTTTGTTTACAATGATGTATTACGCCCATTTATATGGTCCAAACAAGAATTTTAATTTTCTTAAAACTGCTTCCATAAACAATCTTTTAGCTTGCATAGAAAAGTATGTGATACACTAAAGAATGTTCTTTGTACATTATCAGTCAAATTTTATGCAGGGAAGTGAATTCCTATTAATACAATTTTTCTTATTGTGATAAATCTAAAGGATGTTATGTCAAGAATATTGATTAATTGCAAATGATACTAAGAAGAAATTCCAAAATATTGTTACAACAGTTCTCTGTGTGTTGGTATATTCGATATTTTTCACAAAGCCAAAATTAAATATTTGGTGTTGTGTCTTTCTATAGGTTGCGCTAATCTTTAAATTATATTACAATATTTCAAAATAAATCTAGCAATAAAATTCATATGAGTGTTGTCAACTTAAAACTTTTTTATGCATTTGTATTTAAAAAGATACAGAAAATCACTTTTTACATGTCAATTAAATAAACGGATTTTTTTTTCTTTTTAAAAAAAAAACCACTAAAAATTTAAGTTTAAAAAAAACAAAAAATCCGAAAAAGATTTGACAAATCATTTTTCATAGACGATCTTTGCGTTTCAATTTAGCTTATTTTAAAAGATTCATAAAATCGTGCTTATAAACCACAGTTTTACAAAAACTAATTGTGCTTTCCCTTTGAGAAACGGCCTACATAATATTCCTTTTTTCAAGCGGTATTTTCTACAGGCAATGACACATTCTTACTTTACAGGTTGTCGCTAACATATTACATTTAATTAAAAACGATATGTTGTTATATGTTTTTAATAATAGGATGGAATGTCTCTGATAAACGCACTTTTTTCTACAAGACTGAATCTACAGAAAAATTGCATGTAATACGAATATTCGTTCCTATTTGTTTTTCTAGCAACTACTACACCAAGTATTTAGCAAAATGCTACATAACACTCATTTTAACATATGTAAACAATATGGTTGCAACGTTTAGTTATAATTGTATGCATAAATGTGTTTTTTATCATTGGTTATATTTAAAGTTCAATATCAGATACACATATTTTGTATTTTAAACATTGTCTTTGTTAAATGATATAATTTTTGTTTTTTTCAATTATTTCTATTGCTTTGGTACCGAGTTTTTTTGTTTGTTCTTTTTTTTCTAGGTCGATTAGTTATGTGTTTTTTGCTTTTAGTGTTAAAACATAATTTTATCGGCAAAAAATGTAATTGAAAGCCAGCCAACTTTGTAAATTGTTTTTAAACGTAAGAACATTTTTTATTTTTTGCTTACCGTTATTTTTAGGTTAAAAATCCAAAAACATTTAAACACTCTTAGAACACGTGCCAGGTTGTTAAAATCGATACGTCTTACAATTGGCACAATTTGAATTTAGTTAAGAACTATTGCTCTTTTTCATTATTTTGCAAAAGTTTTTTAAATATCATTCACGCAATATAATTTTCACTAAATATTTCTGTTGTGAAAAATATGTAACATACTGTATAAAAAAAACTTTTCAATTGTATCAAAGTGTCTCGAAAGATTTTATCTGAAGCAGTGTTTTATGGCAAAAAAGGGTCGTTTAGTGATTTTTTAAACAGAAATTGTTTGTAAAATTAATCGGAAAGCAGGTTTGGTTTTTTTTATAAAATTACACACAAAAAAACTATACGATAAAATTCAGATAAAAAGGTAAGGCAGTTGTAATATAAACACAATAGTTTTGCTTGATTCAGGTTATTTAAGTCATTAGAAACGAAACTTGCATATTTTTACGATCGATAACTATACAGAAATCGAAGGTTGTACATTACACATAAGAAGACATTACAACCGATCAAACCGGCATACTTTGTTTAAATATGCAAAAAAATGCATGGAAACAACCGTGAGTGTTGAGAATAATTGTTTTAGGCATCACAATACAAAGTTTACAATAAAATCTGAATATTAGTTGGCCTTTAGCAAGTAATATTGGCTTTTATTATTATACCGTGTAAAAACAAAAAGAAACTTGTTTGCAGTATAACCTTTAATCTGCAATATAGAACAACATATATATTACTACAAAAAAACAATTTTTTTGTAGCTCTTTGATACATTTACACATTATATTTACCCTTTCTTAAACTCCAGTATCCAGAAAAAAATATAAACAAAAATCAGCTTATAAAAACTATTGTAATAAGCAACGGTTACCTTGGTATTCGCACCGTAAAACTTTATAACTTAAATTTTTCAAGAAAAAAAATGTTAACCTGTATTCTTACTGTTGTGAAATGCATAGTCTTATCTATATAAAAGATTTGCACGAATCCAGTTTATTAGCAATAGCCAGATGGTTCAGAGTTGTGTTGTAGTATATGTATTGACACGGCTCAAAATATCGTTACCGTCAGCCTTTTTTAATAGTTTTTTATGTAGTTAAAAAGCTGTACTTTAGTGCAGCGTGCAATCAAAAATTTAATATTTGCCTTTTATCTAGCAAGATAGTTTTACTTGTATTTGCCGTATACAACCGCATTCAAAAGAATTAGAACGTATTAAAAAAAAAACTTGTGATTGTTATATTTTTTTTATATTTATCAGAAAGAAATTTTTTTATTGCGATGAACCGCTCTTTACTAATAAAAAGCAAAATAAATTTTTTCCGGTGTACGCTTTTGCCAGGCAACATTCTCAAAAAGTAAAAAATATATAAAAAAATCCAAAAATGTTGGCCAAAAAAATATAAAGCCAAACACGAACAAAATTTGATAACAAGGAAAATCAAGTTTTTTTTGCATACATCACAACAGCGTCAATAACAAAACAAATTTTAATTTTTAATAAGAGAGATAATGCAAAAAAAAAACCGTTTTATTGTATCTTTTTGTGTTATATGCAGCTTTTATAACCCGTATATTACGAAGCCTAAAATGAGAAGATGTTATTTAGACACGCAATTCTCGTAACATAGCAAAAAAAATTTGTACATTGTGTCGGTATTACTGATGCGGGTAATTTGTATACAAAAATCTTCAGCAACATTAGAAATAATATTTTGTTTTGGTTTTAGTCTCTATAATTAATTGTTATAAAAATGACAGTGCAAAATGAATATGTAGCGGGTTTGTATTCATACAAATTAAACCGCGTCATTGTTTTTGCAGTCAGTAATAGAAAAAAAAATTTTTTTTCACAATAAAAAGTTACACGTTGTTCCGTACTGTTGCTAAAAGCTTCAAACACTATTATACGCATTTGTGCATTATATTTTTAGCGTATTAACGCTTTTCTTTACATCTTGCGGCAGCTCATGCTGTTCTTAAATCTACTGGTACCATGCCTTATTGCAGAAAAAAGAGATTTACAACATTAAAATATATGGTTATTAAACATATAAATTTTTAGTGGATAGTATGATAGAACCAATAGAGGCATAGTATTTTTTATGTACAGAATGCGCAGAATATTGCAGTTTATACTTTTTATCGATGAGTTATAAAAATTTACCCGCAAAAAATGCACAAAATGTTTTAATTGTCAGTGATGTATTTATGCCATGTATTAAAAAAATTTAGTGTACCCATGTGTAAATTAACATTACTGCGGGGTTTAATTTCCGTCGTAACATACAAAAAAAAATGGTTTTTTCTTTTTTTAAGAGATCTTCGGATTAAGAAAGAAATATTTTGCATTTGATTGTAACAAGGCTATATTGCTTAGCGTTTTACATATATGTAGAGTGTAATAACGCATCTTCTTTCTTCTTTTTTAACCGTTTAATGTTTTCAAACACAAAAAAACGTAGTGAATCCTTTAATATTATAATCCTATAATTCAATTGTTTTATTGCAATCCGTGGCTCATAAAAAGAAAAAGAATACCTTTTTGCTGTATTTTTGTACATGATATACTCAAAACATTGTGCTTAAGAATGCAAGTGAACGAAACAAAGTAAATACGATATATGTCTAAAACTGTTAATACTACCGTGATATGATTTTATTTAAGTTGAAATCTGTTAGAACATATAAAAAAAAATTGTAGGCAAAAAAATGCCAAACATATGTGAAATGAAAATCAAGAATTTATTATTAACAAAATTTTTAGTTTTTTTGTGTTAATACTATAACTGTTTTATCGTTTTAGTTTTTTTAAATTGTTAAATACAATTTTAACAATAAAAATACAGCAGCAGCACAGTCTGTATACTTTTTTTTATGAGTTTTTTTATGGTAAAGATTAGGTACTGCTTTTAAAAAGTCAAAAATACGTCTATAAAAAAAGTATAACTTTGCAATTTACAATCATTGTATTATATATAGAAAATATGTTTTTTTTTGTACCGATTTGCGTTTTATTATTACTTGGCTATTTACAATATTTGCAGCATTACAAAGCCAGATATTACAGTAAAATAGTATATAATGTAAAAAAAATGTAAAATACTTGTATATAAAAGTCCATAAATAGACTTAAACACCTTTTCGTATAGATTTTTTCTTGTTGTTGTTCTTTTTTTTTTTGCTGGCAACAATTTCACTTTTAATATTTTTTTGGTCATTGGCAAAATCTTGTAGAAAAGAATATACTTAACATTTGCAGAAACCGTATTAGATTTTTGTATTTTTTTATTTCTATTTTTCTAGATATATAAAAGCCTAGTTACTGTAGCCCTTATATCCGGTATCACATAAACCTTTAGACAAATGCAGAACTAGTCATTTACAAACACTCGTATAAGAACATCAGAATTAACAGTTAATTTTTAACGTTTTGATATCAGGCAAAAAATTTTATCGCTTTTTATTATTTGGTTTTACATTTTTATTATTTTTTTGATTTACCAAAAATGGATGCGAGTTTAATTTGAACCCTTTATGAAAAAAAAATATTATTATTTTTTAGGTTCACTTTATACAAGTTATAAACAAAAATAGTATATATTAAACACAAATATTCTTCCACTATATTTAGGTTTGTTTTAATAGTGACTTTCAATGTATGCGCTATTAAGTACTTAGAATAAAACGCTTATGTAAATAATCCGATACTAGTATGATATAAAAAAATTTTAGTTAATTTATCAGCAATATATGCAAACAAGTTTTTTAGAAATGTACAATAATTGCGTCTTTATTGTACCAGATATAACAAAAAAAATTCTGCTATTTTGCTTAGACAAACAGTATGTACACCGCTGTAATCATATACAACAAGTACGGATGTTTTTTTTTTTATTGTTATAATGTTATGTATCAAATCAATTTTGCGTTTAACTTTCTATAATAAAAGTTACTTGTTCAATATATTTATAAAAAATGTGTATTATATTTTATTCACATGCAAAGGTCGAAACAACTAACAAAGCTTGTATCTAAAAAATTTATAGGCTTGCTCTTGTATAAATATTACAATTGCACATACAAAGGCCAGGAAATAGTATTTTAACCAACACATATAACGTAAAGGTTATAAATGGTGTACTGCACATCTAATAAGTAGTGTATATGGGTCAGAAATGTATATCATTTAAGCAAAGTTAAGATCTAAGATTCTTTATAAAGTTTTTTTTTTGTTTTACCACAACTCTTTTATCATATTTTATCTTGCGAATACAATTTTATTTTCTATTTTCGTTTTTCTTTTTATAATTATACTGTACTTTTATTTATGCTCATAAAATCAATTGGTAAATGTAGTGTTTTAGAATTTTTATAAATGTCTGCTTTGTAGCATCTGTCCGGATATTAACATCAAGGATACGCTGAACAATCGTGCCCACTTATAATGCACTTTAAAAGGGTTTTGCACATTTTGTACATTTTTAAGTGTTATTATGCAAATATGTATTAAATGAAGGGCAAAGTCAATATTCACAATATATAAATACGTTTGTTAACATCAATACAATAAAAAAAAGGCAAAAACGACTTCTTCTATTGACTTAACAAAAAACAATATACTTTGAAAAATATTGACCTAAGAACAAGCAATATTCTTATGTAGATTATAATGTGGGGCAGAAGAGTTTGCAGACTAGAAGTAGAATAAAAACACTTCAAGGATGTCATTTTTTATCTATAATACTTCTACGAGAAAATGTCCCGATTACTGGAAATGATCCATTTGTATAAAGGGACGTTTTAAAACTGATCAACATGCAGCGCACGCTCTTTAACTGTCTATCATTTATTACGCTGCATCTAAAATCTATTTAAAGGCATTTCATATGTTAGCTTTTCTGTCATTGTTGTTAAATGATGGATATAGTTTATTCGGTTTTAGTTTGAAAGTATTTTATGCATCTATGACAAAGTAAAATCTAGAATACTAATTATATTTAAAAAAAACTACTACAAAAAGTTTTTAACATATATACTTATAATTTTGGCGTTGTGCATTGCATTTTTTGCAGCCAACGATTTGAGCTTGCCTGCAAAAACGCGGTTCTTTTTCTACAGGCATTTTATAAAGGTAAACAAATAAGTACTTACTAAAAAGGAAATGTTGATTTGTTTTAAAAAGTTCATAAAACCAAACAAAAACTCGTAACTTTTTGCTTTCATGTCGTTTTAAAACTTGCTACTGCCTAAAACTGACTATGACATGACGTTGATACCTTGTATATGCGTAAATCAATTGTGGTTTTTTATTCTAAAAAATTCTAAGTCATATTTACAAAGTAAAAAAAAACACATCCTCTTAGTAAAAAAAATACAGAATTATTTTTATATATATAATGTTTCTACCATAATTCTCGTTTTTTAAATATAGGTGCACGATTAGTTCTCTAGTTTTAAAAAAAATAATCAGTATATGATAATTAGCCAACTAAATATATTATATGCAGAAAAACAGGTTTTTGTATACCGATATACAAGTTAAAAAAACAGCGCTTATTTACGTGTTGAACAATTCTATTTTTGTTTGTAGGTATATAGAACTAAATTTAAAAGGCAAATCTCATTGTATCTATATTTGCTTTTCCATAAAATTACATTAAAAAGTATTTTCTTTTGTATTGCACGCGTGTGTTAAGCAAAAATAGTTCTTTTATAGCTATCGTCGATATTCCATGCAACACGAACAACGTATGGTATAGGGGACTTTGTCAATGAAGGCTATGTTAGATTGCAAATTTACAGTTTAGCGCCTTTTTAATAGTTGTATATGTGTTGCAATTTTATATATTTTTACTTGCTTTTGATAGTTTTCCAGTGCAGTTTATTCATGTAGTTATAGAAAAAGCTGATAATGAGCCATGTATACGTAAAAAGCACAGTATTTTTGGTTTTATACATGACTGCGCTATGTAGTTACATTTTTTAAGACAAAAAGTATATTGCTACAAACATGCATTGCTGTGTATACAAAAACATAAAAACATACCCAGTTGCAGCAAAAATGCCAATTTGTACAGATACAGTTTGCCGATCGGCTTCTAAGTCGGTTTTGTTTTTACATTAAACATAAAAATTGATTATAATATAGTCCTAACCGTTTTAGCGCGAATCATGATAAAACTGTTCTGCATTTGCATCTATACAAAAAGTCGTTGGATTGTAGCTAGACAATTTTTAATTTTTGAATCGGAAAACTTTAGCAAGATTGTAAAAGAAGCAAAATATTATCTCGGGATATCAAGATCAACAAACAACAAAAAAACATGTTTTATGCTAGCTACATGCATCTATGCACAGATTTTACTTATCTATGCTTTTAAAAGGCGCAACTCACGAGCCTATATATAAAACAGATTATCTTTTGACCCTGTATTTTCGTAAACATAGTTTTGTTACTTTAATACAAATTTTTTAAAATTTTTACGTATACATTTTGTGTTTTTTACAATAATAAAAAGCTAAAAAAAAGTTATTTAAATCGTTAAGTCGCAAAAATTGTTAAGTATGCGACTATTTAGCATGTGGTGTCTAAAACTAAATACTAAAAAATATTTCAAACGCTATAGAATGGAATGCGGTTTTATACCTTTCAATGTTTTCATGACCATTACAAAATACAAGTAAGTTCGAATCAAATTTTAATACTTGTTAATAAATCTATTCTTGTATAAGTTATGCATATTTGTATTGCGTATGTTTTCATATACACAAATATTTTTATGGTAATTTTTTTTTTTCTAAATTTTCTTTACATGTAATATTTGTGTTATTGTTAGTATATTTCCTATTCATAGACGATAAGTGCAAATAACCCATTAAACATGTCTTAAACGAATTTTATACTATGACACGCCTGTATTTTGACAAGGCGTAGAACGCGTTATTACAAATATAATAAACTTGTATCAAAAACAATGTTTTGGCATACCAAGATTAACATGCGTTTTTGGCAAAAACTTACTAAAAAAATACCAATAACTTGTTTTGAGAATAATTAAAAAGCATGTTAGTGTTTTTTTTGTAATTGATTGCAAAAACTTATAAGAAAAACCTTTTTTGTCCTATACTAAAAAAGTGTTTGTCATAAACGCTTTTTTAATCCATGTTTTGCTGTCAAAAAATATAAGTGTTAAAAAACGTTATAAAAAGGCATCGGAAAATTTTGATATATAATTTTTAAGGCGTAATAAAGGATAAAAAATCCAATGGAAAGAATATTTCCAGTGGTATTTTTTAGTGAAAATGTCGATTTTCCTATAAAAAAAAAGTGCCATTGGGTACTATTATGTCCAAGGTAGAGTCCTCGGACATTTTTGTTCATTCTTTATAATATACATAATAATCCACTAAAGAAAACTTTAAATAAACTAACCAAACGCCCCCACAGAAACACGGTTTGCTAGAAAAAGAGATTTAAAAACAAGTTTCGCTGCTTAATTTTTTTTTTGTAGCATTTAAAGTTTGTAAGGCAGGGTATTAGTATGAAATATGTATATATAACAGTTGATCCTATACATGATATCGTCAAATTTGTATAAAATATACATGCAATTTTTTGTTATTGTAAATTGAAATTTTGCCTTTTTTCTTGCCACTAAATATGATACAAACATATGCACAATCTTTATATATATATAAATATGAAACAATTGTTTAAAACAATATTGTTTGTAATAGACAAGTTTTTTTATTTCCTGCAACCAATTAACCTAGAAAAAAACATCAGTAAAGCAATAATTTGCAGTTTTATGCGTGCAGAAAGAACTGAAAAACGTCTGCTTAGTTTGCGCTATATAAACTATATTCTGTGTGCAAGAAATTATGTGTATATGTGTAACCGCAGTTTTATCTTTTATACAGGTAAAAAATAAAAATACAGCTTTCTTGGTCAACTATTGTAAAACATGTTTTTTAATTGATTGTGCCGTAGATTATAAATACATAAAAGCGATTTTCGCCCACGATTTGGGGGTGTACAAGTATTGCTTTAAAGGTAAATGTACAGAAACCTATAAAACTGTACCAAGACAGCATGCATCACTTACATTTATTTCTTTTTACTACAAATTTACAAGCAGATTAAACGCGATAATAGCAAACCTATTTTAACACTACCTTGTTGTGTTTAATTCTTTTTTTACATTTTTGTGTCTTCATTACCCGCCAGTATACGTCTTAATTTACCGACTGAATTTATAACTTATAAAAATTACAGTGTAATAAGAAAAAGTGAAGAAAACACGTATAACATCATTAACTATGCTTTTTATTAGTGTATAGCATTGTGCTATGTAAAAAGTGTGTACAGGCATATGTTTGCATTCTAGTGTTATAAATGATTTTAAAATAGAATTTTTTTTTCTTCGTGAAAAAATATAAATAAATAAAGAATTAACTACAATATGCAATAAAGTGATTTTTAGCATAGCAACATTTATAAATAAAAAACATACGCCCTTTATCTCGAAAATTAGGTGTCTCGGCTTTTAATGAGTAAAAGACGCTAGGAAAAAGTTTAAACAAAATAAAATGCACTTGTATTTGTGTTTTTGTTTGATTTGTATGTCACATGTTAATGTTATGGAAAATATAATTTTTACGCGAGTAGAAAGGCAATTGACATACAGGAGTACATTCATAGTGTAGAAAAACATTGTCGTACTCGTTTACAAATCTTTGTTGTTGTTCTTTATTGTTGTTCTTTATTGTTGTTCTTTATTGTTTTTATAACCAGACTAGACACATTGTTTTTTATAACACTTAATACTTTTTCTCATATCTGCTGATAATTTGCAACTAGTAAAAATACATATATTGTGTGTATATACTGGTACAACAAACCACTACATACAAGGCATTCGGCATGTTAGAAGTACATTTCGTGCTATTAACGCACAATTGAAAGCTGTTTCGCGTTACCTCCAGACAGTAAAATAGTTTTTAATATATAACAGTAGATTTGTCTTCCTTACAAGTAAGAACAGCATGTTTTAATATATAGCAACACTTCTTTTTTGTTTTTTCCCAAAATAAAATGTTTAATTTGCATCATGCTTAATTACTGTAGGGCCCGAAATCAGGTAGAAACAAAAAGCGTCTTTGCAACGTTACTTGTCAAATATACTATAAGTCTACCATAAAAAATTGACTATAATACATCGCTATAACACATAGGTTAAATCTAATTTATAAATACTTGAATAACATGGAATACTAGAAAACAAGAACAGGTACTTAAAATACTATTGCTAATGTTTTATTCTTATCAGTTATTCTTTTTTTTCGTATTAAGCACTTTTTGTTATTGGGCTTGACAGTAATGTTTTTTTTTTTTTTTTGCTATCTGAGTTGCATCAAAGGTCGTGGTGAATTTTTAAATGTACTTGAATCAAAAATGTCATTAAGAAGTCGCAAAAAACTTTACCAACACAAAACACATACTTGTTGCTACAGTGCCTTATTGTTTGCATTTGAAATCTACTTATATGCCATTCAATTTAATTTACATAAGCTACCAAATTTGACCACCCTACTTATCAGACGTCTACATTCGCTTTTTGCCTGATCCTTAATACTCTAACGGTTTGTATATGTTCGAACATATAACAAGCGTGCGTATAAAGTTACTTTTGATTGTTTTACAGTTTACTGTATACTTTCTAAGTCGAATAATGCACAAGTGTTTAATTTTACATAATGAGGTGCCAAAATATACTATTGTTATTAGCTGTTGTAGTTGTACAGCAGATGCGATTAAACGTTACCAATACAAAGTTGTTTATGTATTGTCGTATTTCATTCCATGATGGCAAAACCAAAAGGAATGTTTATATACATACAAAAAAATTATAATATACTATTAAACTGATTTTTATACAAATATTGATGAGTTTTTGCGTAAGCTGTTTTTTTTGTTGTTTTTTAATGTAAAGCCTTAAAAAATACACAAGTCTCAAAATAAAAAACGTAAATTAAGCTAGCGGAATATATAGGCAAAAACGGATATTTTTTGTAAAAACTGTTCTGTTGTAAACTGGTCGCTTTTCCTTGCACCACGTTTGCCTAGTGATTCACTATTGCGCGGCGCGCTATTTATGTACAATGCGCCGCCAGCTTACGTACAATTTTATAGATTATGTAGTACAAATATAGAACATAATATTATAAAATGTTATTTTTGCACAAAATGCTTTCTTAACCTTTTTTGAAATTATAAGTTCCTACAATTTTATACAATTTTATACAATTTTGTAGATGAATTTCTTTTAATTTCGTTTTTGTAGTACACAATTCAACAAATATTTTCATTATAATCGTTATGTCGATATCATTTTAATAATCTGTAATCAACAAAAAAAAAGCGCTGGGCAAAAAGGCCGCGTGCAGCGCGTAAGCCCGCGTCTAGCCCGCCATCTACACTTTTTACTGCAACAATATTGGTACAGAAATACCAAAAAAACTTAAAATATTAGCAGATAGACACTACAGAAATCACACAGAATTTATTTTATAGGTTGTTTAAAAAAACATAAAATAAATAAAAACTATAAATATAGCTTTTACAGTAGAAAATAAATTTTTATACGACAATCTTAATTACCCGACCAGATTTATATTATATAGGTGTTTTTTATATTTTTTTATTTCTGTTTTGCATTAGGAAACCGACAAAACGAAGAGCTCGCGCGCAAGTGTGTTTTGTTTTTATGTTTAAATTGATGCTTATCATGTATACAAATACTTGTATTTTTGCATTTAGGGTCTGAAACGCAACTGGCAAATACATAACCGTAAGTGTAAGATCTAAAAAAATATATTACGCTAAAAAAGCTTTTAAAACAAGAAAAAAGCATTTTCTTTTGTAGATTACGTTATGTTGCACAATAAATACATAATTTTGTGCTGCTAATCTTTTTTGTGAAATTTATACAGATCATTGATATACGTATGCAGAAATAACCACAAATTTTTTGTTTTGAAAAAATAACGCTCACAAGGCATAAGACAAACTGAACTTTTTTAAGTAATAAATTTTGAAATTAATATAATTTATGTTTTTTTTGTAAAAAAAGTATTATGAAATATAGAAGTCATGTACAGTTGAATTAGAGAACAAAAACTGTTATTCAATCATAAATGCCGATTTTTTGTCGGATTAAAAGTACATTTTTTACAAGTTCTTTTTTTTTTGCCATGACGAAAGTACTCGGTAAAGCTTTTACGATGTCTTTGCGTGTTTTTATTACTTCCGCATTACAAGAATAAAAAAATATATGCGAAACATAACTTATCAAATGCAAAAATTATAGTTAAAAAAAATTGTCAAAAAAACAAGTCATGGCTTATTATATGGCCCGCTGTTATCTGTAAACACCATAGCCGAACAAATGCAATTGCGATTTTTTAAAATACTTTTTATGCATTCCAAAATATAAACACCATTGTTTTTTTTGCTTTGCAACCGACAAGCGTACTATACGTATAAAAAGTATGTATACTTTCTGTCCATAAATTTTCGGCAAAAATTAAAATTAAAATTTTGATTTTTTTTTTAATGTTTTACTTGTAAATCAGTAACAGTATTCAGACCTACGTATCTATATGCACTTGATGTTTTACAAAACAAAAAAATATACGCCATATGTTATAGAAACACTTTTATTACTTAGATTTTATTATTTCTGTAGCTATCTTGTTGTTGTGGATTCCGGTCTTTTTTTTGTATATATAAGAAAATTGAAAATGATACATTTTAACTTTAAATAAAATCAAATACTAGAAAATCGTTTTTGCAGGCTTAATTTTTTTTATTCTTTCTTGAAAAAATTAAACATAAAGAATCACTTTTTTAGATTAAATTATTATCTAATAAACTGCACTATTGAAAAAAATGCACAACGAAATAGCATGTCACAATATAATGCTGCCAGTACATACATACAAAACGCGTTCAATCAACTATTCAGATGTGTAAAAAACATTATATCAAAACAACTAGTAAAAACAAATTTAACGCTATCTTGTATTTTTCGAATTTGTAAAAGGTAAGTTTTACGCGTGTGCAGGCGCAGAAGTAGAAGGTATGTTATCACTCCCTTCGGCAGAAAGTTGTACCGTCTGAGGTTCAGCGACTAGGGTGGTTTTCGTGCAGAGATTCTTTTATTTTAAGAATCCAAAACAAGTAATAAATAAAAATTTTTATAAAAAAAAAATTAAAAACTTTAATAAGCCGAAACACAAGGTTGTTTGCCTTTCTTGCACAAAAAACACTGACACCTTCTGGCTCAACAAATCCTGACATCTTAACTGCGCGCGTGTCATATATTAGGCGTTTAAAAACTACATAAAAAACATCTTTACAGTTTACATGCTTTTAAAATGCAAAATGTATAACAGATATATCACTTAATGTAGAAACGATGCCACAACTGCATTTTTTGTTTGTTTTACGCAAACTGCACACCAAATTTTTGCGAAATATATTTTGTGTTTTTTAAGCATTAAATTGTAAAAAAAACCGCCGATGACGCCTACACGTTTTTTTTATGTTTGCAGTAACAAGTATTTCAAATATACAGCAATCTTTTTAATAGCAGAAGCAAACCTTTGGCGTGATTCTGAGAGGTTGTATTTTATCAATATGCCGTTATCGCATTTAAAATATAGAAAAATGCATAAAGCTAACATAAATAAACTATATATGCAATTTAATATATTTTGTTATGTTTTAAAACTTTGTAAATTCTTGTTGCCGATTTAATAACTTATAAAAAGTCCATAAGCCACATTCGCAGTTTACAAAATTGAGTGCCAACAGAACATATGCAGTAAGTGTATTTTGTACAAAAATATAGTCTTTACACTTTTAAAGTGACGTAAAGGTTATTTGCAATAAAACTATAATACGAACTAGCATTTTTACATAAAAAACTGCGCTGTGTGCGAAAAATCGTAACAAAAAAATCAATGCAGGGCGTTTGTAAAGCTTGCATAAACAATTTTTAACATGCGTAAAAAACAACAATAATAAATATCTTTAAAGCATTTTTCTGATAAATAAAAAATGCATCTAGAGTTTCTAAGTCAATGTACGGTATCAGAAACTGCGCGTTGCTATTTGCTGTAAACCCCTACAAAAAAAACGCCGTGAAAAATATACTTATTTAATATATTATATTTTTATTTTATAGAATTTTCTTATAGTTATACGTGTATTTTTTTCTTTTTGCATCATAGAAATATAACACCCTGTTTCTAAAAACTAATGCCATGCATTTACATAAAAAGCAAAAAAAAATGTTTCAGCATTTTAAATGCTATTTAACTACACAGGTTTTTGCGTCAAAGCGCACGATTTATTTGTTTCGCCTTTTCCACCGCTTTTAAAGGCATAGGCTACTATTAAAAAACAGACAAGGCTTGAAGACTTAACTTTATCTACTTTTATTTGAGTTAATCTGCAGTTTAAACGCTGAGTTATTTTTCTATTTGTTGATCGATTTGGTTTTACGAAAACAAAAAGATTGTTATGGTTGCCGCGTTCGAGTTTACGCAGCCTTCGTAGAAGTGGCATTTTTGTAATTGAAATAAAAAAAACTAGATACAAGGCATTTTCGTATCTATATAAGACCTCTTACGAAATTGCATCTATATTTGTGTATGTAGAGGTAGCATTATGCGCTGAGATTTGTTGCAAAAAATTTTTAGAATTTTATCATAAAAGATGTGAAATTTTTAAAAAAATAATATAAATTTCTTACTTCAAAAATCGTGTTTTTACTACTTTTATATGTAAGAAACACAAATTAGTTTTTACCAGACAACTTTCTACATACGCACCTGATTGTAAGCTCTTAAATAGCATTAGCATTTTTAAACCCAGAAAGGCCGTCTTTTAACACAAAAAAAGCCTGAAAAAGTAAACGTTATATGGAAAAACGTTATAGGTAAGAATTGCAAAGATCAAAATTTGCTACCAATACCGATAAAATTACATTGATAGACTTTGTGTAGTTAAATTTGATGCTTTTTTTCCTAGTATAAACTAATAGGAAGTATGACTGCAGTGTTTTTTGCTTTATATTTTGCAAAGT
Source organism: Agrenia bidenticulata (assembly GCA_034694785.1). Lineage (NCBI taxonomy): Eukaryota > Metazoa > Arthropoda > Collembola > Entomobryomorpha > Isotomidae > Agrenia > Agrenia bidenticulata. Next base: position 21,719 of record JAQFYM010000769.1, on the reverse strand, counting down.
GTAGTTATTGGTAATGCCAAATACTAAAAATATTATTTCGGAACATTTATTGAATCTTTTAACAAGTTTACTTTTCTTATTTGTTTTGTTCTATTGTAATAATCTTATTATTGAAATGCCACAAAAAGCAATTTGATTTGCATATTGACGTACAATACGTGTTTTATACTTATAGGTATCGCAATAGGCATCAATTATGGATGTATGTATATATAACCTCTACCTAATAACATATAAAAAAACATGGTCTATACAAACCGAATTTAATTTTTTTTTTTCGAGTTTGCAAAAAAAACTTTTTGTAATTTGTAGTACAAACACCGTCTAGATGCATAAAATACGTTTTAAAACAATGTATGTAGTTACAAACACATTTTTTGTTATATCAATTTTAAATATGCATTTTGGTTTATGTTTAAAAATACACCTCTTAGAGAGTCGAAAATCTCAATAATTAATTTATTACACCTATACCTGTTTTTACGATCAAAAATGCTTTGATAACCCTGAGATGTATGTTAACACTAGTATTTTGGTATAAGTCGTCATCCTGGCAATCTTATCCCTAGTAAAAACACAAATATTAATATTATTGTATATCTGCAAAACACATGAAACAAAAGAAAAACAGTTTTATAAAAACATTGAAAGCAACAAAGTCTTTTACTCCCACCCTAATACTGACGTTATATCATTCCGTTTTTCTGCAACCTAATTTTCAAAATAACGCAAAAAAACTTTATATGTAATGTATCGTCTTGAGCGTATAGTAGCCAAAAGCCGCTATAAAATACCAAACACCTTAAAATCACGGCCACGAGTCAATCTATTTAATTTGGTCTTTAGTTAATCTCGTATAAAAATGTGCCCCACACTTGCCAGAATAATACCATTGTCTACATAATACACAGAAAACGTTTTTCTTAGGTTTTATTATACACTCCGCGCATCTTTTTTCTAATTACAGCTCATTACATACATGATCAACATTTCGGCCTACTGAAAAATCAATATAAAAATTACTAAGCTCTTTTTAAATTCTTTTGCATCTAGCTCGATGATTAATGACTATGAGGCAATATGTTGTGTTTTAATGATGTCTCGTACATGTAAATAGACTGTGTTAGTTACCATCTTATAAATTTCTGTATCGATCTTGTAAACTTGTACATCGGCTGAGCTTTTCAATGGGATTCTTATTTGCATTGTACTCTCAAATAGCCGAAAGGTAAGTGTTATAGTATTATAAGGTTTCTTTGTCGGTATCTTTGTCTCGTTTCCGCATCATGTAATTTTTTGTATTTAAACTACCAAAATACGCGGTGGAAAAAAAAATGTTTTTATTGCTAGACAATTCCATTAGCAAATATATCATAGGCGATCTCATATCTAGACGTATATTTTATTGGTATTACCCTTATATTTCGTTTGCGACGCCGTTGTTTTTTTTTGTCCCTGTTGTATATTTATTATGTCGTGATAAATGTTTTATAATCTTTTAATTATTGATAAAATATTCCATCTGGATAATATGCCATTTCTTTTGATAATCATTTGCCGCCTATCTACAGTATCAAACAGATTGCGTTTTGCAAAACAACAACAAGATCAAGCAGACATCCAGTTAGAGGTAACATAAAGAGTACTTTTTACTAAATTTGGCTTGGTTCATTATGAGGCATACATTTTATTTAAATTTTTTTAAAACCGCTAGTGCTTTTAATCTAGTGAGAAGTTTTTACTAAAGTAAAATGATTTTACGTATACTTGTGTTAATTTCTGAAAAATTTTAGGTCTCTACACTATAATTTATGCACGTTTTAATGTCTTTTGTTCAATTTTGTATATTTGTAATCCACGCCGTAAATTTATCACATGATATTCTATTTTCTACCATTTGTTACAAAGAATGTACCCTAAATACCATATGTTTGCATATTTTTTTAGATTTCCCTGACATAATTATAAGAATTCGCGATTGAATAGGACTTTTTTATTTGAATACACAACTGATCGACTCCTTAATGTTATCATTTTTCATTTTTATTTTTTTCTTGTTCGGTTGCTTGAGGATATAGTCAATTACATTGTCAGTGAAAAGGCTACAGTAAGCAGTGGCAGTATAAGTAAAGCTCTATTCATTTGTAAATTACATTTTATCGTTGGCTAAATACTGTACAGGGGACTATAGTTTTTGTATTTCTGTACTTTCTTATTTTATTATGCTGCTCATCTTGCTCCTCAATGCATACTACTACTTTTGTATTGTTCACTGTATTATATTTCTCTTCTTTGTGCATCGAGGTCATTTGGGTATATATGACGCAGCTAGAGAACTCTCTGATGTACTTTAATAAAAGATGTATCTATTGGAATTTATATGGAAAAGCGTAAATGACGTTTTTTTGCAACTTTCCCAACTAAAGGACAAACAGCAATACAACTTATAATAGAAGAACTGCTACGTAAATACAAGTCAAATTGAAGAGAAATATATATAGAAAGGTGCAAAAATCAAAAAAAGTGACAGGTCATCCATATCACTAAAAAAACGAATTTTTTTTTTGTTTAAAAAACTTTTTCTTGTAACAGTATTACTAAAACTTGCGTATGTTTTTCTTGCCAGCAATACATATATTTTGGGGGATAGATAAACTCTCATATAAAGTAGAAATGTGTCTTTTTTTATCAGCTTTGATCGGAAAACATGCAGAAAGAGCTGGTTTTTTGTACGATAAGCGTTCTATCTGTTAGATTTTTTTGGCTAAGAACAATATTTAACAAACATTGATGAAAATATTTTTTTTTTTATTATTGCTCATACAATAGATAATAATGTTTTGTACTAGCTTGCTTTTTTTACTAAAATATATCGTAAAAAATATTTTTTAGGGTGGATGTTTAGGCATTGATTTGTCCATGCAAAATTTTATGTTTGCACATGTTTAAAGAAACAGAGGTTCGTCTTTCAAGTGGCAAAAAAAACCTAGACTAGTACAAAAGAATTTTTGATGAAAAGCAAAGTTGTAGAATTTTAAAATACAAACAAGTGGTTTTTTTTTTGCTTTGTCGAAAAATTTTGTTCTTAACTGTGTTTTAACACGCTATTTACATTTATACTTGTTTTGTTTCTAATGTTAGCCCAATACGTTTTAAACTTGATTTACTTTTGTATTTACGTTTAACAAACCCTTTAATATCGTTTCTTGGCATTTTTGTAAACATTGTCATTTTTTTTATTATAACTAGATTACAAAAATACGCAACTTTAAACAATGTATATGGTAGTTACACATTAATCATTTGCTGATAGTCATAGATTTAAAGTGTTTTCAGCTACTTAGAAATACAAAAAAATACAAAAAAATGTACAAAAGATAAATATTTAAATACGGATTTTCAATAAATAAGTATTATTGGCTGATATTTCTATTTAAAAAAACAGCGTTTTTGTTAAAAAATATTTTTTCCAAAACATATTTTTTTATTGTATGCTCATATTAAAGTAATATAAACACAAGACAAGATGTTTTTCAGTGCATACTCAAAATCTTATGGCGAAACCGGTATACGGTAAGTTTCCAGCTACAAAAACGTATGGTGAGTATGACCCGGGACAGTTTTTTGTAGATTTTACCAATTATCTATTTTTTTTTTGTTATTCTCGTAATGTCCAACTTGGTGCCGGTTTTTTTGGTTTGTTTTGAATCACATTTGCAAAAAAAATATAGATGACGCGTTAAAAGTGTTTTATTCATATTTTTTTATATACGTATACTTATTCTTGTTTAAATCTGAGTAATATAATAAACGGATCTTTCAATACATCGCTAACATCTTAAAGTGCATCTAAAACTTAGATAAAAGGTTAATGTATTTGTAATGCGTGACGAGCAGGAATATGCGTTTATCAAAAATTTGTAGTTTTGGTTACTAGCGGAAAAAACGAGAAAACTTTACTGTGTAAATATTAAAAGGCTTCTAAAAATAAATGGTAAAAGGACGCAAACTACATTTGTACAGAATTTTTTTGTTGTACTTTCTAGCAATTTAGCTTTTTTATTTTTGTGTATTTCCTTTAAAGACTGCGACATGCGCAAAACAGTACTATAGATAAGTTAAGCTTTTTTTGGCTTTTTACTACAGAGGATTTCTTTAACAACAGATGAGTATGCAATTTAAATTTCCTTATACACAAAAACGTTTTCCCTAAATAAACTGTGTATATGTGAGATATTAGTACAGGCGAACAGGGGTTCATAAAGTTTAGTGTAACGACCCATGCTGTTTATATATTTGCGCAATGCATAGCTTCAAATCACAAAAGTGCAATTATTTACATTTTAGATACTTAGCAAACGCATTTATTTCAATAGTACGGGTATTAGCAGCATGTGCAGATATTTAAAAAATAGGGTATTTTTACTCGCAAATACTGGCAATATAATATCGATGCATAATATTATACGAAAACTATAAAATACATTTTGGTTTGTTAGATCTGTTTCTTACTTATATCGATCATTAAAATTTGTTTTTAGTTTATACCAATATGGCCAGAACTTCACCTTTAAGCAAACTTTTAGTAATTTTTTGAAAAACACGCAAATAAACTATTAACAAAAATAAATATAAAACATTCTATTTTTGACTATTGAAAATTTAATAATGTTTACTTGATTTCTTTGTCGGTTTTTTTGTTGTTAAAATGTCTTAAAAGACTAAAATGATATGAGAAAACTATACTCACAATGTATTTTTATATGATATATGTGTTTAAATTACCATTATAAATACAAAGATTTCTTTCTACTAAAGTTTTCTCATTTTTTTTGCTCTTTAGCCGAATTTATACCTTGTAATTACAGAAAAACAAAGATATAAATAAAGCCCAAAACTACGGGCTGTGGAATAGCTTATATATAATTCGAACACTGTTTTGATCAGCGTGCAAGTACTGGTTGTTGCATTTGAAAAATAAGTTAGCCTCTAAAAAGTATAAACTATATAATAAAATATTACTGTGGCAACGGTTCGTAATTAACTACCTCTCGTATAATTCCGCTTGAATTTTGTTTTCGCCCTATGCAGTGGTGTACCCAGGGGGGCAGGGGGAAGACGCGGGCCCGCCCCCCCCTGAAAAAAAAAGTTGCGCCTGAATTTAAGGGGGGGTTGAGGCGTCAAAATATCCAAAAAATATATTTTCAAGAAATTTGTGTTTTTTCAATTTTCTTAGAATTTTTCAAAAAAATAAAAAAATATTTTTTAGTCGTCTTAACATATTTATTTAGGTTTGGCCCACCCCTCTGGGTACGCCACTGGCCCTATGCAAAGGTGCACAAATTTCAGTGAAAAAAATTTACAACTAAAATCGTATCTAGCCACTCAAAAGGTTTACTTTAATAATTAAAGCCAAAATATAGCCGTTTTGTATACCGGTTACATTGAGTATGTCTTGCAAGCAAATGCATCTGGGTGTGTGAGTTTTTTTAAAATTTTACTTTGTTGTTTTCACCCACATACAAAGAAAATAATATGACACGAAAATAATAAAATAAAATTTGCGTACATGCCATATATGCAGTTTTACAATCATATTTTTTTTAGTGCATTTGGTAGATTTGTTTTGGTGTGGACTCTTATATATTTTTTCTTTGTGTTATAGTTTACGAAAAAAGCAAATAGCACACACTGCATTATAAAACTGGACTAAGCAAAAAATTATGAAATTTGATATATAGTGCGTAATATAAAATGTTATAATTGATTATTTTTATAACAATAAAATTATATAGAAAAAACGTTAAAAAAACAATGACGGCAAAAAAATGTAAAAGAATACATATAATTCAAAATACGACTATGGTGTTTTTTGTTTCTGTAGAACACACAGTGTTATACGTATGTTGCACAAATCCTCTGCGCTGAACTATGGGAATCCTAGTAAAAAAAATGTGGATATCAGAATACAAACCAACAATGTAAAGTTAGATAAATATTCAACAATACAAAATTACTGTTTTTTATAATAGACTAGAATTAAAGAATAAAAAAAATAATTACAAACATGGCATTTTTTTAACATCTAAAACATACGTACCCTTTTTTTTTATTTTACAGATCGTACTATTTTTTTTGTTGTTTTTATAAAAAAGCATGTCAGAAAGACACTACAAGCGTCCTTAAAAATCAAATTGCACAAAAAAAAGTAGTATTATTATAGTTTAAAAGAGTTGCAGGGCTCGTGAATGTATTTATAACTGCTAAATACAAAAATGCGTATAACTTTACAAAAAACACCGGATCTAACTTGTTTAAGTTAATTGTATGTATAATATATTGTCTCTGAGTTACGTTCTTTTTTTTGCTTATAGGTAGTACGATGCCTTTATGTTTACAAGAATAGCAAAATGCAGTACTCGAGCACCTAAATTTTCCTAGAACTGGCATAAATTTAAACGGTAAAAGATGAAAGTAAAAAAGTCTTTGCCAGTATTTTGTATTCAACACAATACACACCGTATCATTTATATACGAAAAATATTTTTAAACGTAGATTATACAGCTTCTATTTTGATAATCACGCAAATAAAAGTTTTAAAGATTAAATATCTTATTTAAAATAAGTATTGATTTTAACCTTTTCTAAACATTTAATAATGCAGTGTATTTTTAGGTAACATTTTAAAAACCAATTCTTACATAACTTTTTGTTGGCTTTTCCAGCCAGGCCGGAACCAATTATTATAAAAAACGAACCCCGATTGTCATTAAGAGATATACTTTTATTCTGGTCCGGGTTACCCCAAGTTTTTTTTTTTTTTTATGTAAATATGTCCCAATAAAGAAAAAATTGTACACGACAATCAAGACCTTTATGGTTGCAATAATATGTAATGCCTGCAATAAATTTTATATACTTTTAAAGTTTTTCAGTGTCCATTATTTTTTTTTTGATACAAAATTGCATAATCGACCGATTTGTTCGCAACATCGTGTACACATGTAAAAGTGTAATACAATTAACGTGTTTTTAGCCGTTTGGCATGTGTATAATATCAAAAAGTGATAGCGGTAACATACTTATAATTTTACCTTTATTTGCCAAACTTAGTTATAAGTATTTTAGAATTTTTTTACAAGTTTATCCTGTGTTCAGATACCTTTTTGGTAGCTTATGAACTTATATGCGCTTTATATTGTATAGAACACATTTTGTCGATACAAAAACCACAGCAAAGAAGTAAATAGACTACGATATGTAAAAAACTTAACTCTACACGATCATTTTTTACTTTGCAACAACACTTTGTAAAAGTGCAAAAACGATTTTTTAATATACGAAGTATCTTAATACCGACTTTGCGGGTGACAGTTGTTAAAATTTTGCAAATTAACTGCAAAATATGCAGAAATTACTAATGAGCCAATGTCGTATCTTATAGTAACAACTACAACTAATCTGAGCTGAGCTTAAAATGTGTTGTTTACACTTTGGCAAAAAAAATAGCATTTTTGCACCAATTTTCAAGTCTTTTTGCATTTAAATCTTCTTTTTTTTTTGTTTAAAAACTTTTTACCTGTAATTATTTTACCCAACAAAATAAGCAGCATCAGGATATGCGTTCCTGACACGTCGAGTATGTATAAATATTTTAATTTTGCAGGTATCGATTGCGCGTGTTCGACTTGTGTTTTACAGCGATTTTACGCAATTTTTTATAGTATTTAGGCTAATTTTACACTACATTAATTTGTACAAAAAAAGCAAAAATTGCAGAATTAACAAAGAAGGCTTTTACAAGTGTAGATAGAAATATTTTGTTGTTAGTATTATATACAAATAATCTAAACGTGACGTAAAAGCTTTTCTTGACACGCAGATACTTAAAAAAAGGTGTATAAGTATTGCGTATTTATACCGGCGACCTCTCTAGAATAATGTATAGGAAACTCGGTTTATTCCGCAAAAAAATAAAAATAAAACTTATAAGATATGTTTATGCGTCACAAAGATTACATTGAATACTTAAGAGTATGTCGCAAGCATATTTTACAACTTCCCATATTTAATACCAGTAGACTGTATACTATAATTATGCAAAAAGCATTACATACAGATAAAATATGTTTTTTTGTAATGTTACCGGCAAAGTGCACTTTGTATGCAAAGTATGCTTTGCCTGTACGATTAAAAACTTAACCGCTTCAAAGCAATTTTTTTGTAGCCTGAAATTGAGACATTGCCTTAGCAAAGTAATTTTGCCTGTATATACATCAAGTTTGTAACAAAGCCCTATGTCTTATAAATATGCGTGAGTTTTTTCGACGGATTAAATGTTTTTGTTTTTTTTCTGTATGAATTCAAATATAGACAAAACGTGTTTAATGCATCTGGTCTGTACATAATATTTTTTTTTACTTTTTTGTAGAAAAAAGGAAAATAAGAAACCGCATCATGAGTGTTAATGCAATCGTGCATATACATGTTAGTTTTTCGGTGTATTTCGGTTAGGTTTGAAATCACAAAACAGCTAGTATTTTTTTTATTACTAAAAAACAAATATAAGATAGTATGTAAATTAATATTTGTACAGATTTAAATGAGTAACGAAATTGGTTATTTTGTATGCTAAAATATAGAAAACGCACAAAAACGATATTTTTTTAGGCTTCATTTTTTTGTTATATTAAGAACAACTCTAGAATTCAAATTTTCTACTATAATTGAATATATTTATACTGCTGCAGAAAACAACAGTATCTTAGATAAAACAAATTAAAGTGTACTTATTCATTATTGTTCGTTAGAAAACATTTAAGTTTATAGAACTGTTTTACAAACAATAGCATAAAGCCGAAAAAAATAAAATAAAAGAAAATTTGCGTTTTAAACAAATTTTTTTATATATTTTGCAGACGGAAAATGCTTCATAGAACTTCTTTGTGTATGATGTAGTCGGATCTTATATATTGTTTTCTCAGTACGTTTCTTTTATTTTTAATTATTATTAAAAATATATATTAACTATACATTTATGGCATATAATTATTGTATTTTTACAGGAGACGCGTCGCCTGTATGCAAACATATACTAGTATTGTGCATTTTTTTACACATTATATTGTTTTCTTATCATTTTGACAAGGCACACCTCTTAAATTGTATAATATAAAAGATCATTTTTGCCAATAATAGTTTTTAATTAAATATTGTATATTTTATTTGGGTTTAAGAGGCGCAACGGAGTACGAACCCATGTAAAAAATACAACTAATAAACTATTTTTTAAAAATATTGATTTTTTAATATATATGGATTATTTTTGTACTTGTTTATTTTTATTATTTTATAATTGCGATTTTCAAAATAATGTGTTATGAATTTTGTACATACGATCAAGCTGCAACCGCATCGTCATAAAAAACACATTATCGTGCCATAAACTGTATTTTAGCGGTTTGACAAATTTATTTTTTTTTCACAGGTTTTTGTTACAAGAGAAGTAACAATATTTTGATTACAATACTAGCAATCACACATGGGTAAAAGCAAAATTGTATATTAGTCAATATAGAATGCGTTTTTTTGTATTAATAATTTTTAATTTATCAAGAACTACAATAGCACTGAAAAAATATAGTAATCCAGTAAAAAATTTTATAACCAAATCTTGTTTTGTTACCAGTAAAGTGTTTTAATTGCTGTTTTTTGTGTTTACTACAGTTGTAATACCTCAAATTTTGTTTTGATAAAATTCGCAAATAATTTTGCGAATTAAAACTGATTAGAAGATACAACGGAATACCGTTCGTGTTAAGTGTTGTCATGATTGTTGCGGAAGACGATGGGGATATAATATTTGACAGTGTTAAGTCGAAAGAAAAAACTATGATCGAAACATTATTATTAGGCTGTAAACACCTAACAAAAAGTTGTTGTCAAACAGGCTGTAAGTGCACAAAAACTGTACAAACCACATTGTAAAATTGTCATATGCACTTAAAAATGCAGGTAATGGGCAATTTATATATAAAAAATAAAAACAAGATGGTATCTCTAAAAGCATTATATTCTTTTTTTTACAATCATGCGTAACCATTTTTTAACATTTACTAATAGTGTCTTATATTTCTGCTCAGCTATAGATGCGCTTGTGTTATACAATAGATATAAAATGATATATAAAAATTCACAACAGAAAAAGTACGATTTCGGAACGAACTTTTACAAAAAAAAAAACTATACTAAGCTGTTATAATGTCCACGCTAAAAAATTTGTTTTTTTTTGTAGTCAGGTAAATAGTTTCGAGATAATATTCATTTTTAAGAAAAAACTGAATGGTCTTAGCAAACCACCTATGACTTCAGCGCGTATATATTGGACAAAATGTTTGATCTATTTTTTATTGGGTGCTTTTTTACATATTTTACCAAATTCTGGGTGTATTAAAGACAACAACCTAATACCGTTCTATGTTTGAAAAAACTTTTTTGTCAAAAAAAATTTATTAGCTTTTATATTTTTTTAGCTATACATAAATACAAAAATTTCTTTTTTTCTAGCAAGCTTTAGTATGGGGCTTTTTTTTTACATTCAGTCTTCAAATATTGTGGTTTTTTTCTGCAAAAAAAATTTAAGACCAATCGAATTATGTTTTTTCATTATTTCTTTCTTTGTAAATTTTTACGGGGCATCATAGAAAAATCAGTTGTTTCTTGATAGTAAAAAAACACATGACATGCTCTTATTTACTGATCTTATCTAGTTGATATATTATATTTTACTATAATTAATTTTAATACAAAGTAAAGATCTGTGAAAATGCCTTAAAAAAAAATAACAGCACAACATATACAAATTTTGCAAACATAATATCATCTGTTATACACTTCTTTTGTTATTTACACTTTTATATTATTCGCATTTACTTTTTTTGTTCTTCTCATTTTTATTTATTTGTTGCTAATCAGAAATATGAACAATCAAAATAGACTATTCTTCCTTGTAATGGCAGCAATAAAAAAAAGTGCAGTTGTTTTTTTTTGTTTAATAAATTAAAAAATTATCGTTTTTTACATGACAATTATTTTTATGTTACGCATAACTAGTTTATTTACTTTCAAATTTGCTTTATAGATCTTTTACAGCAATAAAAATGACAAAAATGCTACGATGACATATATGCTTAAGATGAAAAGCTACACTGATAAAAGTAAATTAGCAAAAAAACATAAAAATTCCATTTTTTTATAAAGATGTCAATATACGACACGTAAAGCTATATTCAATATCAGCCAAAAGTAATTTTATGCGCTAAAAGTACATAATTATATTCATTGTACACATTAAATATTTATCGTACAGTTATAAGGACTGCCGTTAGAACCAAAAAGTCCGTCGACAGGCCAGGCATTTTGTGGGTTCAGCCGGAAGCGATATCTAAATTTTAAAACATTTCGTTTCGTTCGTTTTTGGTTTTTTGAATTTTCGGCTTTTTTCCGGCTTGCAAGATAACAAAAAAAATAAAATGTTAAATTTGTATTTGTGCCGCTGATATTCGTAATACTTTGTTATAAAATGATAAACATTAATTGTTTGCTCTTTTTTTGTTATATTTTTGACGCTAATTCGCTTTATCAAAAAATTTTTACGACACATAAACAACCTTTCATTGCATTTGTTTTAGCAATGATTATGTCAGACAGCTTAAAACTGTTGACTTTAAAGACAAAACTCGCACCAGTCTTACATAAAAGAAACGTTGTTTTTGCCTTTGGCCGTAAATATTGCGTGTATTAAGTGCTAATTTTAGATTTTTTTTTTTGTAAAAACAATGTAATTGCCTGTCAGTAGAAAATAAGAGGTCCTTGTTGCAGAAATCTGTGTTATATATTTTGCAACAGATTTTTTAAAAATAGCTTTTGTTATAATATTTTCCTTTTAGTTTTAATGGTTTTTATATTTTTAGTATAAAAACAGCAAAAAAGAATAAGGTAAAATTAAAAAAAAGTTAGCATATGACTTTTTCTATTTTATTGACATTTCGTAAAACTTTTACATAATACAGTTGCATTGTTACAATATTAAAACAACCTTGTATCCATAGCTGTAATTCGCAAAAATTTGCATAGTAATTTGTATTTCTTTTCTTTTCAATATAAAACAATTTGTTTATTTAATAGCAGTTTTACAACGTTAATTAAAACTATGCATAATAAAACTGTAATAATTTTTTAATTTAACATTTGCGAATTTGCAGTGTCTTTGTAATAGGCAAGTGATGCCAAAAAAAACTGCTTTTGACATTTTTTAAAGCTAATTCTATATAAGACAATGAACATTGTATATTTTATTCCGCCATAAGCAGCAATGTTCTATTTACTATAAACTGTCGTAATGTTTTGCCATAAAAGTAAAAAAAAAACTCTTTTACATTATTTTTTAATGAATTGTAGTGTATGTGTTACTCTTTTTTTAGATATTTTTCTATTTGTACAAGCCGTGTTTTTGCTCTAAATTGTAATAACTAGGTACAAAAAAAATATGCAACTCATTTTTTTTTGTAAAAAAAGGTTGTAAAACTAGGCTTATACATAAAAAAACTGTCTGGAAGTAGTTTTTTTTTGTTCATTTTTACATATGGTTTTTGTTGTACGATTCTACTTTTATATCTAAAGTTACATTAACTGGATTGATAATACATACAAAAAAATATATTTTAAACAGTAAGTAGTCGTAAACGACTCTTCTACGTAAAAAGGTATAATTATAATTGTAGATATTTTTGAATAATGTTTTTAAACATTTAAATTGCAAAAATGCTTTTTAATGCCCTAAAACGTACAACCCGTAAAAAATAAACAATAAAAAAAAATATACGTGGAAAATGGTAGTAAATTTTGGCTTCTCCATAATATTTGTTGCACAACTTAAAAATAAGTAACGCATTTTTTGCTAATTTTGTATCGTATTGAAGCCATTTTTTGACCCTAAAGAAAAATACTAGATTTAAAATTTATTGATTAAAATATACTTCTAAATAAATATTTGTTAAACGCAAATATACGTTAAAAAAACATTAAAACGTTGCGATTGCGTGTGTCAATATGTACGTGTATTGGTATATTGTATAAAACCGATTTTTGTTGTAAATTACACAACAAGAAAAAAAAATGAATGCACTAAAATATGCAAAAATACACAAAAGAAACTTTACTACTAGGCTTGTAGGTAAATATGACCGTTACACACTGTTTGTAAATATTCTTGTTTATATTTTGTGGCAGTAATAACGCTGTACTAGCCTTTTTGTCTTGCTATTGTAAAACTAAGTCTAAAACATAAAAAGTAATTAAAAACTTTCTTAAAAACCGTAGTGACGTGCTCCTCCTTACGTTGAGATAAATGCTCCGAAATTTTTGTGCTTATATAGCGCAAATATATGTTTTGTATTTTTTAAAAACTAATTTTGTGTACCTAAGTTTAAAACTAAGTATAAAAATACAAGAATTTACATAGAATTAACATAAAAACGTATAAACTAGGCTCTCACGTAATAACTACATGAAAAATACCTAACATTTAATATCTACTTTTTTATATTGTACAATTGCGTAAGTGCATGTTTGTTGGACTTAAATTATATAAACTAAGTGTAAAAAGTACTTCATATATATATACTTGTAGATAAAACGCTAGAAAACATGATGCGAACGTAAAAATGAGTAATAAATTTGTGTAAAGACTAAAATATGCATGTTCGTGTATGTCAAAAGTTTTGTAAAAGTATGTTTTTGATCCTATATTATCAACTACGTGAACATAATATAATATGTAATGCAAAAAAGGCAAACCTAGGCTCTACGTAAAACACGATGACCATTGTAAGTTTTGCAGAAATTTTGTCATTGGACTTGGTTTTTTATTTTTGTGTGCCCATTTTTTGTTCACATGGCAAAAAATAAGTACATAAATCTTTATAGAATATTTACTCTCAAAAATGAGTAGTAAAAACCCCTCATACGTAGTATTAAAAACATAGCAACAAAAAAGGATATATAGTGTGCACATTGCCTGCGTATCAAAAAATGGTGTTTGATTTTTTTTTTCAAGGCTTTAAATGCAAAAAACTATAGTAAAAGTCAAAAAAGGTAAAATATACTTGTAGAACCTAAGTAGTAAAAAAGACGCATTCGTAGAAAAACATATTAAAAACAAGTAGTCAAATAAGCATGCGGTTGTTTTATTTTTTAGTTTTGTAACAGGCGTTTTTTCGTCTCTAAATTCGCAGAAAAAATCTATAAATTTGTATATAATTGTTACTAAATGTAGACAAAAAACTTTTTTGTGTAATAAATGCATTTAATTGTGTTTAGCAAGTATTTAGATTGTTTTGTATATGTTAGCAATTTGTAAGAGCCTATTTTTATACAAAAAAAATTAATACTAAGTATAAAAAATAAGGATGCGCGTGCCATAATCTTTACATGTAAAATTTCTATTGTAGACAATCGTATTTTTTGCTAAAAAAACACCGAAATGGCAGAAATTGGATTTTTAATTTTTGAATATTAAGTTTAAACGTGCGGTTTATAATCCTTGCCGTAATTCCTACGTAATATTGCCCCCTTGTATAGGTGAACTCTAGAAAAAAAACAACTAAGACGTGTAAAATACTAAAAGAAAAATTATGGGGTATGTAAAGTAAGCAAGATACAGCGTGTCATGTTGTAAAATACAAATTAAATGCTAAAAATTAGACAGGTTTAAAATTTTGTCAGAAGAAAAAACCTGTAATGATTGATCTATAACTACGAAAGCTTTGGCTTCTTATGCAAAAATGCTTCTTAAAGCAGTTAATATGCAAACATAACTTTTTTATGAAAGTGATAAGTTTATTATTGTTTTAGCTTTTTTAAAATATACACTAAAATAAATTTTTCGTAAAAATTACGCTGCACACGAAAAAATTATAAATTGGTGCAATTTTTTTATGCAATTTTTTTTTTTCATTTTTGAGCAATTATTGTTACATTTCTGCAATTCTTTTTCGCCACTTTGCTTATACAACAGGAAGTACGGTAAATATCAAAAGTATACATGTTTAAAAATCGTATAAGTTTATTATCATTATAATAAGGTTTTGTATTTTTACAAAAAATATTTTTAAATTGATTTTATTATTTTTTGGTTACTTATCATCTGTCTTGTGTTTTAAAAGTGCTATTTGTCAAGCTTTTGTCTGTGAATGGCATAGGTTACAAAAATGGCGCGCGGGAGTACATATTTTCTTCTTTTAATTGATTTAAACGCAATTCAATATCTTTTTGTTTGTTTGTTCGTTTTGCAACTTATACATATGCTAAGTATACCAAATAGACGAATTGATAACTTCAACACAGTAGAAAACCTAAGATCAGCATAAAAAAATATACGCTTGTAAGAACGATATTTTAAAGTACTTATGCCGTATTTACGGTTGGTCTTTCTAAAGACGGTTTAAAAAGGTAGAGTGTGTGAGACCAAAAAATAACCGAAAATAATCATGACCAGCTTGGTTTATACAGCCGATAAGTGTTACAATATTGACAATTTTTTCAGATATACAAGCTATAGCCACTGATGCAGTCACTGATATATACATAAAAAAATTTTTAAGTAAAATAGATATTTGAACAAATATCGAGTTTACTGACATACGGTAAATAAAATGACGATTTTTTTAACAGATGTAAATACACTGATAAATTATCGAAACAAATTCAAAAAGCAACTGCCAAGTATGTCAAAGAACGGGCATTAGGTGCAGATACTACAAACAATCTGTTTCAAGTGTTACTTAGTAACACTTTTTTATATTATATCGCTTCAGTACAAAATTGAAATTCTTGCAAAGGGGATTTGAGAAAATAGTAGTAAAATATGTTATAAAAATTCTAGTTCACTATATCTGTTATACAGATAATACAATCCTTGATTTTTGTGTTTAATCCTGTGTGTATAAATTGTGCTTTTTGATTTTTTTTTATGATAAATTATAATAAAAACATAAAACTGCAACTATTAAAGATATAACAAGGCCTACAAGGCAATGCTGTGTATTATATGCATGAGGAATTGATCTGACAAAAGACGCTCTTACACATCAACCAGTACAACGGTCATGCCGTTTTATTTAAATACATTTGTGATGATACTAAATGCATGACTGCTTGCTTCATTTTTTGACACAAATTATGCCCAAGTAAAAAGCATTGCAGTAGTTTGTTCAATGTTGTACCAGAATATGAAGTCCTCATGTATTATAGTAGAGCCTACAGATCACAATCTTGCTTTTGTTGTATAGTATATGATAGAAGCGCTGGATACTGTATCGTAGAGAATAAAAACATATTAGGAGTAGACGGATATTTTTTTCATGCATTAAAAGTTATTACGAAGCTACGTTGCAAACTCTCTTATACACAAAACGATAGGCATTTATATTTGTCTCAAAACTGTAAAACATTTACATGATAAGCACTCGTGCATATATTCTTAGGAAATTTGGCTATGAGGCGTAACAAGTGCTTGAAAAATACGGATACCAAAATTTAGTGGTATACAAATGTCAATGATATCAATGTAGATATTGTGACGATAAGAAAACGAAAAACTAAATACAACACATTCCAGTTGCGTTCACACATTTTTTACATATTTTAAGCTTAGAAAGCACCGATAAGTAAAATACAAGGTATTCCAACGCGCTGATACTATACTTTTAATATGCTATACAAGTTTATCATTGTAGAAAAACTATAAAATCTTATCTATGTTATTAAAAAAGGTAGGGAAATTTTTTACGATGACATATTCCTGTATACACAGTGGAAAAAGACGCATTGATATGAAAATTAAACTGTGGCAATCTTTGACGATGCTGTAGAACTGATTCCCAATACGGTTAAGCTAACACCGTTGTTTTTTTTCCCTACAAGCATTTATTGTAGTAACTTTATCGAGAGCCAAGTAAAAACAACATTTAGCGTGATAGAATTTGCATATGGAAAAGGCTTATAAGATTTTGCATACTTTTAGCAAAAGGGTAACTAATTACCTTTATTTATGCGATTCACTATATCTGAAGTTAAAGAAAAAATATTAAATACAGAAAACAGAAAACAAGTACAACCTTATCCGGACAAAATACTAACGCACTCAAATAAACCAAAAAATACAAACGGATAAAGAAAAATATAGCAGTTTAAAAACTAACAAAAAAGATGGTACGATTGAGAAATTTACAATTTATTTATAAAAATACGAATCGGATAAAAATTTTATTACAACTAAAATATACAGAACAAAAATCTGGGCAAGGCATTTGTTCATATTTTAATAAACTATGCATAACTGGAGATTATAGTATTTTTCGTGTTTTTTTAGAACAAAAAGAGTAATATATTATCAATAGCATAAAACGCTATACATACTTTATCTATCCATACATTTATGTCGCCGTATGCATGAACTGTAAATGTAGGCGGGGCGTGGTAAGAAAAAAAAAAGAAGTTAATGGCCAGAAACTTTTTGATTATTTTGCATACAGGCTATTGTCCTATAAATACTGAAAGTAGAATGTAATTAATATTGATGGAACCACACTTTATCGATAATAAAAAACAAGTAATAATATTTTTTTGCCATATTATTACATATATGTCAGTATAAAAAACTTTTTTTTTTATTTTTTTACGTTTTGAGCATTGTTATAACCCTTGTACATTTTTATTAAAGTTACCTGACGATAAGCTTACTCGTTTAAAGGTTTGTTTGTAAAAAAGCTTATAAAATGCAAAAGAACGCGTAGCGCTATTAACAGAAAAAAATTTACCTGAAACTGCATTTCTTTTTGACAAAATATTATTATTGATTAATTTTTACTTGGTTTTTTTCTAGGACAGAAAAAGGCTCTTACACAATTATAAGCTAAACATACAGATAATTACTTCATATAATTTTTTTTTCTGTGAAGTTACCTTGTATGAGCGTGTTCTTAACGTTTTTGTAAAATTAATTTTTTGCTTAATTTTTTGAATTAGAGAAAAAAAAAAGTTACATATAAAAATTCAACACAAAAAAACAATAGAACGGCTATAACTACAATAGAACATTTTTAAATATGCGTTTCTACGAAAAAGCCTTATTTTGCTATTTTTTAGTTGAAGTATATTTTACACAATAAATTTTTACTTAATCTTATAGTTAAGGGATAGAAAATACGCGAATATAAATAACTGTAAAAAAAACGTTAATACTAAATATACACCAGTTTTATATTTTTTTACTTAAGAGGCTTTTTTTTAATACTTTTTTTGTAGTATATATTAGTTGCAGCCTTGCTGCCTTTAGTTTTGTATCTATGAAACAAAATATGCGCTCTTAGCGAATTTCAACATAAACGTCAACTGTCGATTTAAGCATATAAAACGTTTTGTTATTTTTTACGTAATAATTTTCATTACTTTTATTTAGAATTATGTTATATTTAATATATTTATACTTAGGTTTTGAATTTATGAAAAAGGAACTTACCAAAAACACAACATATACATTTAAATTTTTGTGCTCATACAACGTTTTCAATATGTATTTGTACAAAATGACCTACATTTATTGTTTTCATGCAAAAGTATTTGAAATTTTATATATTTTTTACTAAGTTACAAAATTTATAAGTTATACCGAGCAAATGCACAGTTTCATGTGACGAACATTTTGTTTATTTTTTATACGGGTTTCAATTGTATTTTTCTTGTGAAAGCCTCATTTTTACTTTTTTCGATTAAATTATTTTTTAGTTACATATTTGTGCTTTATTTGTATGACTAGAGTCGCAAAAAATTTTATACAAAACAACGCATATACATGCTCATGTGTTTTTGTATGCAATATTTTAAAATGTTTTTTTTACATAAGAGCCTTTTTTTTTATTTACTTTTTTTTATATTTTTTTTTCATAAATTTTTGAACTTCGTTTTGTAATTTAGGAGTAGAAATACAGTCTCACACAGTTTCAATATATCTATTATATGTTAGTTTTCTATTTTAAATGTGTCAATTTTGCATGTGTACGTAAGAGGTTCGACGCCTACTTTTTTTTAGCATACTTTATTTAATTATTTTTAGATATAGTTTTTTGTATTTAAGGACCAAAAATAGGCTCTCATACACTTTTAGCATTTTTAAAAGCAGTAAAGCACAAGAAAAAGCGTTCACAGCGAGTTTTTTTGTAAAAGCTAAATTTTACTACTTTTATGTAAAAGTATATGTTATATTATAAATTTTATATTTACGTTTTCATTATAAATATAACAGACAATAGTACAAAAAAAAATACACAAACAATGTTCCCCATTGCTTCACAATGTCTGCACCAATTTTAGGTTTGGATGCATAATTTTAATACTTTTTTTAAAGCATATTTTATTTAATATCTAAAACTTAACTAAGTAATCATGGTACGACCTGTTCTTTTTGTGCTTATACAATATTAAAAAAAAGTACCAAAAATATTTACAATGTTTGGCAAACTTTTTTGCAATAGATAATAATTTTTCCGCATGTTTTATGTTAGTATATACAATATATGATGTATAACTTAATTGGTAAAAAGGACCAAAAAAGCTTTTTTATGAAAAAAAAGCCAACACACAACAAAAAAAAAAATATACGTTTGGTTGCGATACTTTTTGTCTGCGAGCTTAAGTTTACTTTTTGTATAATTATATTATATAATTTTTTTTTAGTATAGTTTTTAAAAAAGGGGATTTAAATATAGGCTTATACACAAATAATCAATTAACAACACAACGATACAAGTAAAATTGTTTTGGTTAATTTGTTGGCTAAGATTAAAATTTTACCTACTCTTGAGTAAGAATGAAATTAAAACATATTTGTTCTGTTGCTTCTTACCACAAAATAAAAATTTCGAATTCGTAAGTACAAAAAGACAGACATAAAAAAACGGATAGTCACAGCTAATAGCAAAATAATTTTTTTTGTATAATCCGCAATTTCCAGTTTTTATTCTAAAATAAAAATTCCATATGTGCATTATTTAAATAATGTTCAACTGTATTCTAAAAAGATGCGGGTATACATTGTATGAGGCCCATCGGAACATTTTCTAGAATTTGTTTTGAATATTTTTTAAATTATTAGTGATAGGCAGTGTTAAATTATATTGTAATATTCTCTATAAAAGCTGCATTTTTTCGCTTTTTTTGTCTCTCGAATTATGCATTAAAAAATATCAGGCTTTTCGGCGTATATTCATAATAATTTTAAAATGTTAAAATGGAGGAATTCCATAAATATATAAAATGATTATGTAATAAAAACGGCTGTTAACATAAATAAATGAAATATAGCGTATTAATATTTTGGTAATAAACTAATTTTTAAAAAATTTCAAAAAATCTAAATTAAATTTTTTTTTCAGTATATTTAACTTGGTTGATAAAATATTGATACATATATAAAAAGACAAGAAATATATTAGCCGTGTAAATGCATACTTTTATGGCGCATAAACATGATTTTTTAAAACTTCTTTATTCATATGCACACAACCTGCATAATAAATTGTCAAAAAAACTGCAAACTCACATCATACGTAAAATAAAAAACTCGTTTTGCTATAAAAAACATAAATCCAAGTAGTATTATGCGTACAGAAAATTATATAAAGCTATTTCTGATCGACTTGCAACAAACACGGGTTTGTGGTGTTATCAAATAAACGCTCGATATAAAGTATATATATGCTACTTTTTATTCTTATTATTTCAGATTTGATTCTATATTTATAAAAAAAAAAAAATAACACTTTTTACCTGCTATAATTTTTCTTATTCCAAAAAAATAACCGCAAAGTGTTTAAAAGTCTACTGATTACTCCTTGCAATAATACAACCATTTTACGACCATAGACAAGAAATAATCGTAAGAAAGCTAATTTATTCATTATTTGCGCAAAAAAAAAACAAAAAATGACTTTTGGGTGCAGGTTATTTGCGAAAATCATGCATATATGTTTGGTTGTAAATGTTGTCATTATTAATGAAACGGAATGGATAAAAGTTGCTTATAATAAACCATGGAGTAATATATGCAGAAGTATGCGTAAAAATATGTATCATAAAGTAGGTATAACTAGTTTTAGTATTACTTGCTAAACTCTAACAACTCGCTTACACAAAACTGCCTTATAATACGTGCAGATTCTGCTTTATTTTGCACAAAAAATTGCAAAAAATTAATCGATTTTTTATACTTAGACATTGTTCTAATACAGCTGACTTTTTTTATACTCGCATAAACAAAGGTCACTTTCTCAAATATTTGCTACACTGTTCATATTTACTCTGCAAAATTTTATAGGAACCCTTAGTCTGGTGCCCAGGTCCAATTCAGGCAATGCCGATCTTTACATCTCGCCTTACAATCTAGTTTACGACGTCCTATATTTTTGCGCAAATAATTCCTTAGAGTTAAAGTCACCACGTCTTAGCCGTAGTAATTAATTGCAAAAAAAAAAAAAAACTGAATTTTGTCTGTTAAAATTTGTAAGACGTTTCGCGTCAGCTATCAGAAATCATAAAAACAATGCAAAATTGTTTTGTAGACTAGAATAACGATATGCTTTAATTATATTAGGTGGCAGTT
>JAQFYM010000768.1:0-50203 GCA_034694785.1 Agrenia bidenticulata | reverse complement strand
AGAAAAAAAAACATAAGGCCCCGGGTTTTCCCCGGAGCCCCGGGGTGTGGAAAAAAAGAGCAAAAAAATACCCCGGGTTTTTTTACCCCAGGGTTTTACGAACCCTATTTACAACTAAAATCATACTACATTTGACATTTTGTTTCCAATTAAACGGTGGAAAAATTCCGACCTAGGAATTTATTAAATGCAAAATTTTTGAATTAAACACTTATTGGTTTTTTGTGGTAGATAAACCAAAGCTTTCCGTAGTATTTACATTAGAACGCAACACTTACTACTTTTAAAACTTGACCTTTGCTGCAATCAAAAAACAACTTATTATTTTTTTCTTTTTTTCAAATTTTACGTTAAACTTCAAATGTATTTTATCTGTTGTTTCGTATTCAAAAAATGTATTTTTAAACCGGAAAAAGAATTTTGTGTATATAGGTTATGCAGCTGTTCATTCTCTTACCATAAACTAAAAAAGAAAACCAGAAATTATGTTATAGATAAATTTCAGTTGTAAATATATTGCAGAATCATTGATTGTGTTATAAACGGAATCCCCGTGATGTGTCAAGTATTTTTCCATTGTCTTATATACAAAATTTTTGTATAGTCTGTTACAAAAATTTTTATAATATATATTATTGCACAACAGTTTACTTTTTTAAATAAGGGGCTTCAAAAAGCTGTTAAAGCCGAAAAACCGTCGATGTCCTCTGGCTTAGATGTTTTATAGTTATATAAACAAATGCAAATTATATATGTCTCTAATGTAAAAAAACAAAAATTTACAATTATTCATGTTTACGTTTACTTATAATTACAATGCGCAACATTTTTTGTGTGAATTCTTGTCATTTGAGGAGCCGCAAATAATGCCATTTTAGTCTAATAACAAAAAAACATGCCTGGGTTTTAATTTTGTTATAAAAAATAACAGACGACGTAGGTATTGCATAGAAAATATTGCGCAATTAATGCATAATGCATATTGTTAATAGGTTTATTATGCGCTTTTTTAAAATAAACATTTTTTTTGTATTTTTTTTTTTTACTAATAAACAAGCAAAAAACTTTATCTTTAGATCATCTCTGCTGAAGTTTTTATATAGTGGCAAAAATCGCACTATTTTTATACAAAGCATGATTATGTTAAAAATACATATAATTGAGATTACTAAAAAAAAGAATTTTTTTATTAAAATTTTTGCCTATTTGTATGCAAATACATTCGGTTCATAAAAAACGTACGAAAAAACACATAAATTTCCCATATAGGTTAAAATTCTTTTTCTGTTACAACAAACAGCACAAATTAAATTATGCACAGGCAGGGCCTCCGGAAGGGAGGGGAAGAGGGGGTTTTCCCCCCGGGCCCCGCTTAAAAAGGGGCCCCCATTTTACATTTTTACTAAAAATTTTATAATGTAAAATAATATTTTTATCTAACGCTATAATAAATTAAGGTGTCATTTTTTCAATATGCATATTTTTCACTTTCTTAACTATTTATTTGTTAAGGTACAATGTGAGCCCCCTTCTGTCATTAATCATCATTTATGAAAAACTGTGAAAAAGCGTGCTCTGAGCACATAGTAAAAACTGTACGTCAGTTGTACTTTTGCTTAAGAATATAATTTATGCTATAAAACTGTATGTTTTTTTTAAAATATTGTCTTTTGATAAGTCAATGATAAGGCTTTTTAAAATACCGGCTTACAAACATTTACGCTTGTCAAGAATACAACTGCTCTAATTGAGATTACAAATTATGTCAGTTAATATGAAAGGGTTGACGCGTTCAATATTGACCTAGATAAAAGATATGTACTGAAAATGATGTAATAGCAAGGCACGGATGTAAAATAAAGCACATTAACTACATAAAAACGTTGTATAACAAAGTATACGGTTTGTATATTACAAAAGGAAATATAAAAATAGTCTATTAGAAAAACTGTGGATGTAACGCATCTAATGCGCTTTTTTGCATTACTAAACTTTTTTTTGACATAGTTTTGTGGAATAGTCCTCTGTCTACTGTACTTTCAAAAAAGGTATAAAGTCATATTTTGTACATATAGTTTAGATGTCACTTAGCTAAGAAAAGACATATTAGGCAGCTTTAATTTTATAAACTTCATTGAAATTAGTAAAGCGTAAAAACACAAATAAAAAACAAGGCAAATTCATTGGCGTCAGATAACTTGCCATAAAGTTGCATTTGTTTACCCCCGCGTCAATTTTTGCATTTTTTTGCGCCTGATTAAAGTTAGATGTATTTTTGCCCCCTTAAGTATAAAAAAAAAAACCTTGAAAAATATTCAATAGCAGGAAAGAGTTTTTTTTTTGTTGTTTTAAGGATATTTGCTTTTTTGGCCTCCTCCCTTGAAAAAATTCTTCCTGACGCCCATGAGTAAATGTGTATGATTTTTAGAAAAATTTCCGAGGTTTTTTGTTTTTTGTTTATAATATTATGTCAACTTTTATTACATTTAGTTATTTAACAAAAGTTCATCTTGTTTAGGCTCGGATGCAAAAACCAATACATTTTTCTTGATTTTGACACATTTTGACTTTTTTTTTATATGGCTATAGTGTTTCGGACTAGGTAAGGCATTAAAAATACGTAATAGTAAAACTTTGTTGTAAGGTGTTCCGTTAAACTTTCCAGAGGTGAAATAACTGTTGTTGTTGGATAATAAAATATAAAAGTATAAAAATATTTTGTCAACGTTTAAAGGTACGCATATAACAAGTGATGCGTTTTTTTTCCGTTATAACAATTAGCGAATACTTCAAAAAGGCGATACAGTTCATCTAATCAATTTTCATGTTCATAATAAAAATTTTGCATCTATAACGTTTGTATTCTTTTAAAGTTACATCTGCTAAGAAAAAAGCAATTCGTTACGAATGTGACGCAACAATATAATACTTCTACGACGCAAAAAACAATTAGCGTTTAGACTTTTCTTTTTTTAGTATGACCTTTTCCGTTTTTTTTTTGTTTTTTCACCTATGATAGCTCCTTATAATATAGCGAAAATGCTTAGACAAATTTAAAGAACAAGAAAAAACACGAAAGCACCATTTAAAAGGCTGGAGATGTTGCGGGATGCTTTCGCTTTGATCCTTGTGTATAATAGATATATTAAAAACCATCGACTTCGGTGTATTTCTATTTTAATAATCCCCTACTGCATAATTTAACTGTAATCAAGCTAAAAAACATGACGGACATAATCAACTTCACTCAACGCAAGATGTTATACATTGTTTTTAACGTGAACATTTTTATTGAGTGCGAATAAGTGCAAAATTTTTTTAAATTTTTAAAAAAGAAACAAACAAGCCAAATATCTAACTTGTTTTATTGTATACATGTAAACTATTACATGCATACTTTTTTTACAATTATTGAAAAATCTTGTATTTTATTAAAGGCAAAGATTAACCGCTAAAAATATTAGCACAACTTCTGCATTTTTGGCTATTATACTGCGTAAAATAAAAATACCACAATCAATTTATATTTATACATTTTTTTTATCCCTTTTATAAAAAGCATTTTTGTATTTTAGGTGGATTTTTTTTTGTCCTAACTGTATCTAATATGTAATACCTGCGAAAACGTCTTGTTGTACAATTTAAATATATTTAAGACATTTTCGTATACAATTTATGTTCGTGTGGCTTTTAAAATATAAAAATTTTTTTAGCAAAAAAAAAAGTTTCGAACAAACAAAAAAAGGCATCTTTTAATTAAACTTTTATACTGAAAGTTAATATTTAAATGCATAATAGTCGTTTTATAAAACATACAATGCTTTTAAAATGTTTTGCCTTTTGAGATATTTTTAAAAACGTTTTTACGTACAAAAATTGTTTTCTAAGTCAATTTTTGTGCCTAAAAACATTGTTTCAGATATTATACAGCTTAATACTAGACTTTAAAGGCTAAAGTATTGCAGTTAAATTTTAAAAGCTCAAATACAATATACAGACTCGTATTTTTTTTAGATGTGTCGCTTTTGTAAAATGCAAATCTAAGTTTTTTTTGTTTGTTTTTTTGGAGAAAGCATTTGCACTTTTATTTATTTACAAAGCGGTTCGTGCATTATTAAATTTTATTATATGTTTAGTTTTGCAAGACGGTATTATACGCAAAATTGTATGTGTCTTTGTTTTAAAATGTATGCATATATTTTTTACCAAACTTATGTGCTACTTGAAGTACAGATTTTTAATTTATAAGTATTTTTTTCGTATTATCAATACGCTTTTGCAAAAACAAATAAATTAAAAAACTCTTTGTTTCGTAAATCTGAATCAAAAACTTTATAAATCTATATTTGCATTAGAAAACATAGCGGGCGTTTTCATCGATGGATTATTCTACATTTTTACGCAATTTTATCGCCAACAAACCAAGACAAATGATTTTGTACATATGCGTATAAAATAAAGCAATTTACAATCATTTTTTACAACAATGTTAAAAATTATTTTTTGATACCCTTTTGTAGCCAGCTTTTGCATAACTTTTTTAAAATGACGTGTTTTTAAAAAACATCACAGCCGCGTTTATTTTGTAGCAGTTTGTCTATGTCTTAAGTCTATGCTTTAGATTTTTAAGTTGTTCGTTACAGTGCATAAACGTTTTTTGTTTGGTTTTTTTTGCAGAACAAAAAAGATAAAATAATTTATTGTGGCGCGCGCAGCGCGCCGTCTATGTTCAGCCTGCCATCTAAAGCATAAAATGCAATAATAAAGTTAAGAAAATAATTAGAATGTAAAAAACAGCGTTGGTTGATAATAAAAGACAAAAACAGTACAAAATAAATATTTTGGTTTGTTTTTAAACATAAAAATAACTATAATGAAAAACCAAAAAACATCGCTTTTTCAAAAATAGTAATTGTTGTACGTAAACCGAACACCTTATCATATTTTTGACAAATATTTGTTTTGAGCAAATTTTCAATTACTTGCCTATAGGCGGCTAAATGCGGGATGCTTGCAGCGCGCGCCACAACTATTATTAAACAAAAAAAGGCTATTGAACTTAGAAAATATATTTCAGTGAAAAAAGACGCATATGTATGGATTTAACAGACAACCTATAATATTACATAAAGTTCATTAGTATTTGATGATTTTTGAGAAGAAGAGTAAAGCAAGTTTCCTAACGCCTCCTTGTAAAAATAGGAAAATATAGGGTTTACCTATAATTGCGCAAAATAACATAGTTGTGTGTATGATAAAAAGTTTTACAAATAGAAAAAAGCACTTTTTACAAAGACACAGGAAAATATAAAATAAACTATTACAGCCCAAAAATTACACTATATGAATATTTTTTTATATGTGTTTTTTGCAGTGTTTTAAAATCATTTGCGCAAGAAAATGATATCAAAAAAAAATTTAAGGGGCCCCCTTTACTATAAAAAAAAAAAATACTCCCGAGCCTCTTTGTTTTTTCCGGAGGCCCTGTGCAGCACAGGTATCTCGATAAGATTGTGTATGTAAAAATTTTGAATAAATGGGCATTGCATTCTATAAAAAAATATTTAAAATTGCGCTTTTGGTATACCTTAAATGCAAAAAGTCACTTTTCCATGGAAAACACAGATAAAAAATGGTTTTTACTATATCAAATGTCATATTACAATATATGATTTTTTAATGCACTGTTGGCTTTTATTAATTATTTCTTTTAAGTTCTTTGTTTTTGCGGGTATAACTCTACCCTTAAAAATGTTTTGTGATATTGTAATAAATATAACGCAAAACGCCTCACGTTTTTTTGCTACAGAGATAACGCGCTCCGACACTTTCTGCGTAGATTTGAACTTGCGTGAATCGTCCCTAATTAAGAAAAAATCACACATCAGGCTTTAAAACAATTACCCTCAGTGATATACACTATTATGTTAATATAAACTTGCCTTTTTGCCAAATACTTGTACTTAAATATATTAGAAATCATTATAGTGTAAATTAAAAATAGTGTGCCACTATATTGAGTTATTGTATTTCAGTTATTTCTCTTACAAGGCAGTAAATTTTATAAAAAAAGTAATTATTTAAACAATCGAAACTTTTCACACTGAACCTACTATGTTTTACAAAAAAAAAAAATGTTAATTGACTTTTAAACAACATTTATAAAAGTGCCTTTAAGTACTCCTTAGATTAGACTTGAGCAGAAAGCATAAAAAAAAAACGATGCAAATAAATAGCATAAACAGCAAAATTACAGGTCTACGAGATACGGATGTGAATATCGCGCCAGCATTTAATTATACACTTTGTTTTCTCTGGTTGACGTACGGTGACATATGAGTTTCTATTAGTGTGTCGCTGCATACGAACTTTATCGCAACTTAAAAATTATTCTTTATGTGTCTGAGTTAAAAAAATTCAATTTCTAAATGAAAAAGGCAAAAAAATAAAAATTGCGGATACAAACAAGGCAAATAGTAAATAACTACATGTGAAATGCTAGGTAATATGCTGCATAAAACTTTGCCGTGTACATGTATAAATATAAAAGAAGAAAAAACCCGAAAAAATAGGCACAGTAAGAATTGTTACAAAAAACATATAGAAAAACTGTTGAGGAAATAACAAGTAAAATACAAATAATACACGATATCTAGATTTTTGTGTTTTAAAAAACTTAAATAAATTTGCTTATATATATAATAGCAATAGTAATAGTAAAACGAAAAAAAAATAAAATTAAAATAAGGAAAAATTAAAATAATGCCCTCAGTACGAAAAAAACAAATATTGCCCTTGTTTT
Organism: Agrenia bidenticulata; assembly: GCA_034694785.1. NCBI lineage: Eukaryota > Metazoa > Arthropoda > Collembola > Entomobryomorpha > Isotomidae > Agrenia > Agrenia bidenticulata. Next base: position 43,401 of record JAQFYM010000768.1, on the reverse strand, counting down.
CGAGAAAAATGTCAATAATGCCTTTCAAAATTCAAAGGAAACAAAAAAGAATTGTAAATGGCAAAAACTATAATTAAAACTCTTGTAATTAAATTGCGTGCCTATAGTGAGAATACCAAAATATTTTACAATTACAGTTCTATTAAAAAAACCCGTTGTTACGACGAAATAAATACAATTTTAATCTTTTTTATTTAGCTCTAAAACACTACACAAAACAATCTAATTAAAAACAAAGCCCTTGTATTACAGCATTTTTATTGAAAGTTACTATTTTGCTCAAAAGTTACTATTTTCTACTCTTTTTTGAGTTCATGGTTGTTTTGTAAAGGCAGTATTGCCATTTTTTAAAAAAAAAGGCCATATTCAAATTGTTTTAAAAATAAGGGCATATTTGACATAAACCCTAAAAGCACTTACCAAAAAACGCTTTAAAACGTGGACTGTATGCGTAAGCTAATTAAAACAAAAATTATTAAAAATACGAAGTATGTTTTTAATTAGCAAGTACTTTAGCAGTATGAACCTTCGTCTAGATGGTAGTAATCCTTTGTCCAAATGCAAAATAAAAAAAGTTCTTAAAAAGTTTTTCTCAAAATTTAAAAAAATTAAAAAGTTTTTTTTATTTACTTTTAAGCAGTCACTAAAAAATACGAACTGGTTCTGTTGTTTCATTACTACAAAAAACTAGAACGGGTAACATTTTTAAAATGCAGCTATAAATATGGGTTAGTTACTTACAGGTAGATAATAAAATTTAATAATTAAAAACTGGTATTTTTTAAAGGATGTAACTTAGCCGTCTACTATCAAAAACAGAACTTTTAGTTTTTCATTAAATATATTCCTTCTTAATTTGCATAAAAGTAAGATATGGTAAAACTAAAATCTGTAATTGTGGTCTGCAAAAAAAGTTCAGTTCTTTTTTTTATTTTTACTTAGTATTTAAAAATAAATAATAATTGCTTTTTTTCGTACATCTACGCTTTAAAAATATGTAATCAATATATTGCACTTGTAATCTTTTAGTAAGACTTTCGTTTTTTAGATTTTTTTTGGGATATTTTGTTATAAGCTACAGGGGTACTCACACCTTAATAGGTGCCCAAAATGCTTATAAACATGTTTTCATCAATGTGTTTTTTACAGCACACCTCACTATATTGATGTTCACTTTATATGATCGAACGTCTTACTTTGGAAAAGTTTACAAAAAAAGAAATCTGTTAAAACTTACCATGATATTTTTTATACAGTGGTTACTTAGGAAGGTAAATAGAACGCGCCATAAGTTTTAGTATTTTTAGTAGAAATCACGTAAAAATAGCAGTATTTCGTACACAAAAGAATTAACCAAAAACCCGAATTATCCAGTTATGTCACAAGCTTAAAGCATCATTGCCCAATTTGTTTTTTTTCGCTTTTGTCAGTCAATTAGGTGTATTTTTTTATACAAAAAACTAAAATATACGTTCGACATTCACATAAAGTAAAATTATATGGCATGCCTGAGGTTCACCCTGCTTGCCGCTTTACTATTTCTAATCGATTTTTAACATTATTTTTAGGCAAAAAAACAGTAAAGACTTCTTAAATGATTAACGTGTAATATATGAGAACCATAAACTCTTGACTAAAACGCAGTAAAAAACAGAATTATTTTATTTGTAATTATAGTATTTTACGATAGTCTTTTTTGGCTGCAATGTGTTTGTATTTTTTTCTTGGGAAAATAAACTTGAATAATAAAAGGCTTTCTCTATATATTTTATTACTGGGATATACTAATTCACGTACAGCAAAACAGATTAAAAGTAAAAATCTCGTCCATACATGCACTAATTATATTCATCATTGGGTCCAGATCAGTGGTGTGAAAAAACGGGTTCATCTGGGATTAAAGCGCTGGGGTAAGAAGGGGGGCCTCTGTCGTAGAACATATTTCCCAATCGTGATAACGTTCCTGGAAACTGGGCGTGTAATTAATTTATATCCACTTGAAAAAATATCAAGTTTTTACTTTGGCTTTAAAATGCAATTTACGTCTTCTACGTACTCAAAACGGTACAAATATGCTGTTGTTTTTTTACTTCCTTTTTCTCTTGTAATAAAATATTCGATCATTAGAATTTGCAAATGATACCAAAAAGAAATACAAAGAAATACAAAGAAAGACCATGAAAAAGAGTAAAAAAGATACTTAAGTCAGACATACTACCTACCACTAAAATAAAAATTATTTTTCAAGATTATAGGTACTAAATTTAAATCGCATTTTTATAGTAATTTACCAACGTAGACACAAAAAACAACTTGCTCAAAATAGACCAAAAATCACGTCATAAAATAAATTAATAAAGTACAGATTGGATTAAATACAAGTTTGAAATCTAAAACATGAATATTTAATTTGATCTTTTAAAGAAAGTTATAGAATAATCAAATAATTCAACATAGCATGCACTAAAAATTTATCACTTACTGTTTTAATATTTAATTTAAGGCAATAAGACTAGAATAAAAAATTCAAATAAAAGTTTGTATGTATAAATCCATAGTATCTTAAAAATGTTCACTTTATAAATTTTTAAAGTCTTCAATGTTTAAAAAAAAGAGTATGTACTAGAAAAAGCAAAATCTATTATACATGGTATACTGTTTGTTTCTTACTGTTCTTCTTTTGCACTTAGAAGGTAGAAATGCACAAAAATACTATGGATGAAAGAAAGAGGCGTAGCCAGGATTTTTTTTCAACCAGGGCTAGTCAGTGTTTTTATTCAAATTTTGGCTTAAAAACACGATTTAAATTTACAAAAATCATAATTTTTTTTTTTTGAAAATTTTCAGTTTAAAATTTTTTAATTAAGGTTTTTTTGTCAAAAAATCTCTGCACAATAATCCACCTCCTCCTCAAATTTAGGCGCAACTTTTTTATAGAGGGGGGGGCTGGACCCCCCCCCCCTCCCCCCTCCTCCCTGCCCCCTCTGGCTACGCCACTGCCTCTGGCATATTATATAGCACTTACACTGTAGTCGAGAAATATAAATTCGCAACGATGTATTCTTATGGGTGTTTTTGCTTTGTTGTACGCATTGGTTTTTTGTCCGCTCGCGAACTTAATATTTCATTTTTGTTCTAATTTTATCTTTGTAAGATATAGTTTATTACATAGTTATCTATTAAAAAAGCCCTTGTAGACCCTGTATATAATAAAACAAAAATTTTTGTAGTGTAAATAGATGCGTATAAATTCAAAGCTTGAAAGGGGCATTTTTTCTAATATAAATAACTTGCTGAACCTAATTTATTCTTTTTGGCGTTTTTTTTTTATAGTGTATGCTTTTTTAAAAGTTCGATACTATAAACGTTGTAGTTGCAGCATTTCTGATCACTTGTTCGTTGTGTTTTTACTTATTTGTGTTTCCCTTTTTTCAGCCTTTTGTCCAGTAAATTTTGTTTTGCATTTGAAACCTTATTTCCAGATTTTTTTGCCGCGACACCATTTCTTTCCACGTTTTACTTCGTAATATTGTCGTATAAACCTTTTAGGTTATGCTGCTGTTTAAGCATTGACATAAAATGGTTGGTTATTTGTCATTTGCAATTTGGTCTGCACCTAGAACGTATAGATTTGTTTTGTCTCAGTAACACAATAACTTGTTGCAATGTCTGATTTTTTTGAACTTTTTGTCTCTGCAGATTCTAGTTTATTCTTACAACGGTGGAATCTTTTACATTGTAAAAACCCCACAACAAGATTAATAGGATTCTGTATATGCTATTTTGGTGCCAATTTTTTTGTGAATAACGTAGAATCAATGTATTTAAGTGTATGGCGTGCTACCTCAATTTATCCATTTGTTACATGCATGTATGATCTTAAAACTTTGTTTTTTCTTTTATCACAGTGGCTACTGTACATAAAATTTAAATTTAGTATATATTACAAGGTCTTTGTTTACGCATAATGTCTTTCAAATTGAGAAAAAGAAAATGGCTGTTCAATTTTTTTTCGGTGTATTGCGTATGTGATGATGTCATGTTATATCTTAAATTTATGATGTCTAGAGTTTAGCTAAGTACCGTATAATCATATAAGAGCACTTATTTGGCAAACGCATATTTTTTAATAACGTGTTTTTTATATGGTTTTTGGTATGATAAGAAACTTGTTCTTAAACTTTAATCAAATCGGGTTAAGAGTGATTTATAAGTCAAAAGTATCATAAGTGTCAGAGGTGTCAATTGTAAAAAATATTTTTTCTATTGTAAATAACAATAATGCGTGTATAGGCCGTACAAAAAAATAAAGGTTTTAATAGACATATATACATTCTGTGATAACTCCAAGTTGCATTAAGATTCTAATATAGTAGAGTAAAGCATACGAAGAATAACCTGCTTGGCAAACAAAGTAGAGTTCAATATTAAGCATAATCTAAAACCGTAAATAAATATAATATGAATGTTAGAAACAATGGCGAGGCTATCTAAGAGAGTACTTCTATTATGCAATTTATTTCGGCAGACTCTAAAGTGAGTTTTCATGTATTTCGATTTTAATTGTGCCTCTTATAGAAACGAGGTCAAACAAGCATATGATAAAAGTTTAATGTGGCCGTGTTAACTTATAAAGAATTCGAATGAATATCCAGACTAAATACAGCAAAGAAAGTAACAAAAAATATGTATTTACTGTGTTGGAATCGAACAGATCTTTTATCTTGGAAAACCAACTTGACGATGTCTGTGCAGAACAGTGCTTGGGAGGACAAGCATGCCATTATGTACTACAAAATGCTCAATCCGTATAAATAAATACAAAAATATAAAAAAAAATGTTGAAACTGCATATTGAAATTATATAATAGAAAATACCTTGAAAAATAACCTTTTTCCACAAGGATATAGTAGAGACACCCAGAAACTTATTTCATATCAAGTAATATAAAATTTCCTAAGATTAAGGCATATATTGGAAGTTGCAGTTATTTTTGTAACGTATCAGTAAAGAAAGACCATGCAAAATATAGTCAGCATTTTATGATGGAAACGATATGAACTGTAAAATACAAACCGCATCAGGCCAGAAAAACAGTATTTAAGGCTATTTTATAGTTGGTAAGGAAGTTACAAAAGTTAATATACAAAACCGGCAAGATAAAAACCAAATTTTTAATTGACATACGAAGCAATAAGTAAGGAATTAAATGTGAAAACAGAGTATTATGTACGCATACATAAAACTTTCGTCTACGATAATACTGAGTGCATTCTAGTATGAAGCCACACTTTTAAGACTGTAAACACAAAGAAAACAAAACAAAATACATTTCCTTATCTCATTTTATAAAATATTAGATATCTGTAAAACAATACCTAACATGACCCTAAAACAAACATGAACGTGTAGAAGTCTCATATATGCAAACTTGACAAATGTCATTTATTTAAAGCCAATTACTTGCTTTTCCACTGCAATCACATTCCAAAAACGCCGTATATGATTTGTACTGAATCCAAAAATTATAAGTTTCAAATATATAAAAAATAAAAAAAAACTAGAATTTGAAGTTTTGTACCAGATCTTCGCATCTAAAAAATATTTGGCAATGATTTCCTGCAGATATTAAGTTCGTTTTTAGATTTAAATAATTTCTGTCTGATATACAGAATGGTACAATGGATATTCTTCGTGTAAATGTTAAATAATTTGTACATGGTGAAAAGATACGTAAGACTTATGCAGGGCAGTTGGGTTGGGTTGTAAAAAAGACATGAACTTATAACGTAATCAAACCTGCTTGGTATAAAACGTAGGGATACTTACATGTAAAGGTATACATATACAGTATAACGCGCACACACGATATTGCAATAACAAGGTAAGCATTTGCTATACCGTATAATTTTTCAAATCTAGACTAAAATACGTAAATAGAAATAATTCAATAGGGATAATAAGAAATCAAGTAAGTACACGATCAACCCCCTGCGTGATAATAAAAAGGAGTAATAAAAAAACATAAGTCATTCATGATTTCTGGCAAAATGGCATAGCAAAAGATCAAGAAAATATATTCATAAGTATTCGAGACAGAAACAAAAGTTAAAAGGAAATGAATTTTTTTGTACATATGATTTTTAATTTTCGTCTAGCCAAGTAATGATTACGACGAATGAAAGGCTCAAAACGGCGCTTTTCACCCCATTGGCATAAATATGAATTTAAGAAAATAACTTATGAAGCAAAAAATGGACCAAAATTTTTTATAGAATAATGAGTAATAATCTATATGTAAAGAAAGAGTATAAGTGTGTTAAACTGTTACCTTACAGATAATAAGACCGTTGCTTATCATGTGCACATCATTATAGAAATACGTGCAAGAATGAATACAAAACATAAATATCTACATAAATTAATGTTGTTTTGTCTATTGCCAAATTCATAACTATTCAACGTCAAGTATAGATGCAAATGGGGTGCAAGCTGATTTAGCAAGAATTCGAGATTAAACATAATATGCAGATTCCTTGTACAACAAGACAGTAGCAAAAGCTATCCGGCTTGCTATATTAGAACAGACTGTGTAAACCAAAATCAAGAATAAATTTATGCCCACTGCACGTAGAAACTTTCATCTATTAAAGAGAATTATTTAGTGACTGCTCAAGAAAGAATATTAAGTAAATGCCGTTACTCCACTATCTTCGTTTTAATATATATTGTACATTGACTTTATTTAAGATTTTTGCGTACACTGATGCTTTTGATACTTTCATGTAATCTTGCTGGTGCAAGACAATACAATCGGTAACAAAAAAAGCACTTGATTTTAAAATGCTTACTGAAATGATACAACAAAGCGTAAGTAAATGCTTGCAATTCTAAAAAGCTGTGTAAATTAGCAAATCAATTATGTACTGAAAAGACACAGTGTATGCAGAAAAAGAAAACATTACTTATATTACTAAAAATATGATAGAGGCTCACGCGTTAAATACGGGCAGATAAGCAAGTAAAATGATTAAATTTTACGGATTACGCGGAAACCCTAAATGTACCTTATTATTGTTCAAACAACATTATATAGTGCCAAAGTGTAAAATATGAAGATCTTGTAAGCCTAGATTAAAAACGATAGTATTTTTGGTACAAACATATCCAAGTTTTTCTGCGTCGGACAGTACCTTGAAAAGATTCTTAAAAAATAAAAAATATATTAAATGCTATGAAAATCGTATAAAAAGCATTTTATAACCTGCCAAGTAAACAAAACTAAAATTAGCAGATATGATATAATACATACCTGTACAGGAACGCGTATTTTTTACCGACGTATAAGCACTGATGTTGTAGGTTTGTAACGGTCAATTATATAAGCGATTTAGCAGTTCTTCCTTTTACATGTTAAAATCTTCGAATCACAGATCATAAACATGGCAAGTACATAATGGAGACACATGCCCCTGACAAGATGTGTTAAGGTTAAAAGAAGTGGATGTAAGTATTTGAGTTTCGCATTAGAAAATTAAGTGACCAAGGAAAGCTTTAAAAAAGTAAATTATCGAATTTCAGTAAGAAAAAAAGTACAAAAAAGCCGTGTTAGTATATACAATCTAACAGAAAATTCAATAAGTGAATGAAATAAATTCTAGTATAAATTACAAAATAAGATTATACAAAAAAAACATGAAATAACCTAAGAAAACAAAAAACATAATCTGTCTTACAAAATATCAATAGGCTGTGCTCCAACAGAAAATTTCAAACAAAAGAACCATATTATAAGAAAAAAAATACTATACCACCAAAACAAATAAAAGACACCTCTATAAGCCAATACATCGAAACTGTCAGATTTTGCAACAAAAAAATTTATGCGTATAGCAGGAAAACTGTAGATTCTTAGACGAACAATTTTAGCTCAGTCTATTATGAATTAGAAAAGTTGATGCACAAGCTATAAGAATAGCAATAACTACAAAACTGCGGCATAGTAAGATAAAAGTTCGATTCAACCTATTATCCAGTAACGACAGTGTAAACGATAATTGCTAATTGTAAAAAGCAATGTTGCATGTAGGCATTCTAAAAAAAGTTGTGAAATGCATATGTATGCAAAAACCATAAACCAGAAGTTGTACATAAATTTTAGATAGCTTTTGCATATATAACAAAACGACTTATACGGTGAAAAAAGTAGAGTATAATAAGCTTTTTTCTATACCTGTAAAACAAAATTTATAAAGTACATACAAATGACTAGTATATACGCAAAAAAGTTTTTCTAGTGCAGCTTATGTCGCAAGTGTATATAGTTTGTATCTCCTACAACGTCATAGTCTAAATTTCAAGGATAATCACCCAGTATCTTATTAGTAAGTCGTCAATACATGTCGACATAGTAATTTCGTATTTGTTGCGCATTTTTACTTTTAGTCAACAAGTAAAGTTAATCACGCCACGTTTTAAATGGCAAATTTTTTACATTTAATTTTTTGATAACGGGTTAATGCTTCATGCTTTAAGTGACGGCTTTATAGTTATGCATATGTAAGTATCGTTTTTCTATTGCATTTACTCGTGTAGTTTTTTTACATGCGCAAACCTCACATAAATTTGTATTAGATATCATCCATTTTTGTTAAGACAAATGACAAAAAATTGGTTTTCATTTTTATAGGTATAATAAAGCGATAGTTTTTTAAATGTTTATATCCTTTACTTCTATAACCCTAATTATTGTGTTTTTTTTCTTACTTGTTTGTTTGTTTGTTTAAGAAAAACCATTTTATTCTTCTTTTTTTTCTTGGTTACAAAAGATAATTTTGTTTTTTGAACTTTTTTATTTGTTCGTTTTTTAAAAAACCATAGTTGATGACCCTTCGTGTTTTTTATCGGGTTGTCTAGATTTACATTTTTGTTGGCGTTTTTTTGTTGGTTAAAAAATGAAAAATATTTTTTTTTTTCATTTTTTTCCCAAACATAACATATTTTGATCTTCCCCTCTTGTTAAGCAGCAACCCAGCATACATTTTGTAGTGTTTATTTGTTGCCGAACTGACCATGGTCTGTAAAAGGTTAGTTTGCGGACAAAATTTGTTTACCTTGTAATTTTACACAGGTAACATAATTGGCTGACATATAATATGCCTACTTGTGAAAAAGAAAAAGACAAGGGTTTAAGTGAATAACTATAAATAATATAAAAAAAAATAATTTTGGTGTATCCTAGTATTGTTCGTGCGAAATAAGTATAGTTTTTTTTGATTATTATTTTTACTTTTTTTCGTTAGAATCTTTAAAATTTATATATTTGCAGTACCTCTGTTTTCGATTTAACAACGCATAAACTGTGATATTTTTGCTGCAAATTTATGTTTTTAACGGAAAAAGAAAAATATTGTTTACCACAGCGACATGTCTTTTTACACAACAAATTATTATCTTAAATTTACATGCTACACTGTAAAAAGATCTTCCACTATAAGCTATACTACTCTTGTGTATTATTAAACATCTTCAACATATATTTCAGTTTTTTTTATTATTTTTAAAAAAAGTTTAAACAACAAAAAGACGTGCACAATTGTATTTTATTTTTTTCATACAATTAACTATCCTTATATACTTTTTGACCTATAGACATAATCTTTTAATATAATACAATTGAAAAAACCATATATAAAAATGTGTTATATAATTTATTCTTTTAAAAGTTTATATAAAAAAACTATTTATATCCATATTAACTTTATTATTTATAGTCAAACATTCTTCACTTGTAAAGTAAATATGTGTAAACCATAGGAAAAGTATAAAACCCTAGCAAAAATAGTTATTTTGTACTAATTTGCGAGAAAAAGTAAAGAAGCTTGAAACTTTAGGCTTAGTAGTAACAAATTTTTGTGCACACAACGCTAAACTCGATCAAAGCTTAGCGCCAATAAATCTTAGAAAACGAAACAAAAAGTTTTAAAGCAATACAAAAATTTTAACCTTTGTGATGCAATAATTTGTGCTTCTTTAAATGCAACACAAAACTCAACTACTGTGTCGTTAGTTGTTATAAATATAGTAGGGCAATTTGCGACAGTTATCACTTTAAATGTTATATTTACAACAAGTAATTATATACAAAGTAAATAAAACGTAATTGATGATTACAATATTCATTCTAGAGACAACTTAGCCACATATTTGCTTTGTGTGTAGGCATGCTTGCTTTTTACCCTTTTATTTTTAAAGTGTGTCACGTTACTTTTTTTGACGTTAAATCATGTTATTCATAATAACACCAAGACGGTAATTTTTCATTTTTTTGCGAAAAAAAAACGTTTTTTATTGTGCGTGAAGTCATTCAAAAACGTGCAATCTTGCTATAAACAACTATTTATTCTTTTTGTAGTAAGAAGCAAATTTCTGTGCATTTACGTTAGAAAGAAACCCTTACAACCATTAATATTACTATTATTGTCTTTTCGAAAACTTTACCATGCCTATATAACATACCAATATTATATGGCAACCTTTAAAAGTATTGTTGATACCAAAAAAATGTCTTACGTCAATTTTATGAGATAAAGTATGTAAAAACATTTAGTTTGGGTCCCGTAACAGCTACAACAGACGTACGGACATTTGAAATATGTTGTTATTATAGCATTTACGCTGTAATTTTCAGATGTATTTTTTTACTTCTTTTTTATGATACAAAAAAAACTTGAGAAATACACAAAAAAATACAGTAGAGTAAAATGATACAAAGATATATATTTTTTCATAACGCATTAGGATCCATTTAGTTTTAAAACATGATAATTTGCATTCGAGTTTCTGGGCCGAGTTTGAAAGACTTTTGTATTTTTTAAAAACCCGTATAAAAAGATAAAATCGATAACAACAAAATAGAAACCGTATATGATATTTTTACACTGCAAATATTTCTATTATCTAATTTTTTTTATACTTCTTTGTAAGAGGAAAATAAAATCAGAAATATCATTAATAACTTATATATATAAATAGGGGCATTTAACATCAGTTTATGTCAGTCACTCCGAAACAGCCTTATACAAGAAGTAGTTTAAATTATATTTCAATATTTTTGATCGACCAAAATACGAGATAAATATTTCAAAAATACTGGTATACTTTACTCTAATGCCAATCCTACACAAGAAGAATGTTATCGAGTATAACAGGTATGTAAACATTTTTTCTGCAGACAACATATATGTTTTTTTCGACTTTGCATGTTATATATTTAACTTAAAATATTTTTCAATTTAGTTTTTGTTTTATAAGTTTTTAAGCATACAAGCTTCTTTGAAGCATGCATAATTGCTAAAAGTTTTTTTTTCTTGCGCCTTCTACTATTTTGGCATAATTTATATATTATATAAAAAAAAAAGTATAACATATAGCCCTTAGCATGTTTACATTACCGCATTTAGTTCCTAAAAAAATTTTAGTGCAAAATTTGCCGTCACCACTATCATGGCCATCGTTGACACAATCATAAAACCATTTCATATAGAACTAACAAAGCTTCTAAGTGCCTTTTTCGAGTGCGGTAAAAGGTTATTTTTTTTTATAACACAAAATGTAGCCATGTGCGTCTTTCTTTGGTTTCATACTGTAGAAGTTAATGTTTAGCTGGAAATACTTTTCGCAAAATACTTGAATCTTAGGGTACAGATTTAAAAACCCCGATTCGCACATTGTACTTATAGGAGACTCTCTTTATATACGTATGCAAGGGCTCAGGAAAAGACGCAAAACAAACAGCACTGCTAATTTTACTGTGAAATTGTGCAACATGTGTTTTAAAGGTAGAATAAAAACAAATGAACTTAAACACATGATTTCTAAAACTAGTAAAACTTAACTAAAAAAAAACGTTTTGCTTACACTAAACACCTACAATATGATGCAAAATTTTATTTTCAAATTTATTTAGTTGCAATATATACGTCGTTATAGGCTAATTTTAGCACATCAAGTCATTTTAAATTTCCAAAATACATATATAATGGTATAAAATACTAGCAACAAAAAAAGTAAATTTTTTTTTATTGCTACTTTTGTACAAAAAAAAAACTTGAATATTTTTTTGTGCAAAGTTTTTCTTTTTTATTGCATTCTGCATATGGGTGTTAAAAGATTCACATATATTCGCTTTTTGTATTTGTGTTCGATATTTGCTGCGCAGAAATATAGCAACCAAACGTTTTTTGGCTTAGCTTAATTATGACTTCTTTATTTTATTCTTTTTTATTTATTCCTTATTCCTTAATCTTTTACCATATATAAAATAGCATAAAACAAAAAAATTCTTAATCTTATAAAAAAAGTACAAAAAACGATAAAGGTCGTAATTAACTGCAAGATACCATCAAGAATAACGCATAACTAGTATTACAAAAAATTAAGCAGTAAAACCTAGTAAAAATGATTATATTTGTTGTAAATTCTTTTTTGGGTAGTATTCAAGGCAAGTTTAATATTTATTCTTATGCGTAATATGTCGAAATTCTTTTCTATGTAGTCATACCGAAATATATTTTAAATTTTATCTGGTAAACTAAAAGTATATATCTGCTAACAGTTTCTATTTATGTTTTTACATTAATAATGTCAACATGTGTTTAAACATAGGGTCTTCTATTAAAAACGTTTTTTTAATTTGCGCTATATATTGCAGAGGTAATCAGTCCCAAAAGAAAACCCTTATATAAAGTTTAACAAGATTGCAAGATCATTAAATTGCAAAATTCCAAATAAAAGAACATATGGAAGTTTTAATTTACATTATATAGCATATTTGACTGCTTGCTATTTAATTATGATTATAATGGATTGTTCAAGGTAAATATAAACGTTTAGGCTTTTTAATTTTTTTATATTATTATAGGATTAAAAAAGTGATATAATCAATAGTTTTTAATAGAACTAAAAACACCAATACTATATATATATATATAGAAATACCTTACATAAAACAATGTCAATTGAATGTTTATAAATAGAACTTCATTTAGTTCAAAGAAAAGCACGTATAAAATACTAATTTTATATATTTTAAACTTAACAAAAATTATATTCCTGTGTAATACACACCATAACCGTATTTTAGCCGCACGAAGGTTAACTATGCGTATACGAATTTGCATTTTATTTTTGTTTTTATAATTTTGCAATTTTGATTTGTAGCCCATATTAATATAACACAGTGTAAAAAAATAAACGCCTCTATAATATAAGGTGCAGGCTTCGCTTGAAAAGTCCACAGTATGTGCGATAAGCAGTGATATTGTGCACAGATACGCCATAAAGTATAATAAAGGAATGCAAATACAAGAAACAGCCGATAAAGGACCTTAAACGGATTATTTATTGTATTACGGAGCTATAATTATAAGATATATTATCGACATGACAGGTGTAAACAAATATGATATATGATAAAGAGGACACGATAGTAATCTATGTGTAAAAATCGATTAAATCGATTAATAGGTCACAGAAGCAAAGGTAAATAATGAAACAACTTCTTTTACGCGGCAAAATCTTACGAAATAAAGACTTTTGGCTGCTCATTTACCCAAAAATACTGAAAAAATTCATAAAATTACTAGTACAAAAAGAACTAATATTTTTTTTTTTGGTAAGAAGAAATAGTTTTATTATGTATAGTTAGATCTTTCTAAAAATACGACCACAAATTTCAATGATGTATGATATAGCAAGTAAAACTGTTACCTATATTTATCGTTTGCATTTGTACGGCCTTGAGATACAACTAAAAGTTTATACAGATTTTTTGTAGTACAAATGCATAGGTGTAATAAAAAAACATTTATGTACAAACTATTGCATTTAAAAAAAAATAAATTTTTTTTTATTTGAATAAAAAATGTTGTATGCATACTCTACATATTACATTAATATATCAGTTATATAGACAGAACGTTCTTTTATATTGTTTGTTCATCAAGTTTTAAAAACAAAAAAATATAAGTAAAGATATGGGTTTTTTTTTATGCGCGTTATGACTTTACGTATAAACTGTATATATTGATTATGATACTTTTTTTTAGATTTAAGGACAAAACGTTCTAGCATTTAACTGTGCGCATTTTTACTACTATAAATATCAAAAGCAACCAAATGAAAAACTACATAAAGATACAATTTTACAATCCTACGATCTTATTATGCCTCATTAATTTACTCCTTCTTTTTTGGTAGTAGAAAGCAAAAACTCATAACGAATTTCTTTATTGCTAAAAGTATAACAAGTTTTTGCCTGTAGCTTTTTTTGAACAGAAGAAAATACTTGTGTCTCACTACTGTAAAATACATATCCTGTCGTTATCACGTACAGTGAGTGTTTCCAGCGTACTTTTTATGCAGGGCAGTCTTTTTTTTCTGTTAAAAATTTTCCATTTTGTTGACCTGCGTTTATTTGTACGCTTATTAAAATTATTTTGTACTGTTTTTATATTTTTATATACATTTTGCGACTTAATTTTTTAAGAAGACAACAAAGTGTCACAATATGAAATGTAATTCTTTAATTAAAGTAAAACTAATGCGTTTTTTTGACAATGCTTTTTGTGCCAGATGGAAAGTAATATAATAAAGTCGTAATGGTTGTATTTACAGAATTTTTGATGCTAAAGCAAAAAAAAAGAATATGTTTTATTTTAAAATTTGTATTTAGGAAATTTAACTCCATTATGGCAAAAAGATTATTGCAACCTAAACAATTATTATCTAAAAAAAATTACTTATATGATTTATATCAAATAGATATTCGTTTCTTTACGGGACATTTTTGATTTGCAATTTGCACTTCAATTTTATTGTAATCTAGTATTGACGATAAGACCATGAAAAAAAAGTGTTTATAGTTTACTTTGGCAATATAGTGTATTTATGCATAAAAAAATATAATATTCATTTAAAGAATAATCTTTTAATTATAGTCAACGTTTTGCTAAAACATTTTTTGTTTAATTAAAAGAAAACCACGAATAAGAGCAGATAAATGCTAAACCCAAAAAAAGTAAAAAAGTAATAAATACATAACAACTTGTCAAAAAAAACAATATGTTTACATTAAAAAAATAAAAGGTTAATTTGGTACCAGCTTAACATGCAAAAACCCGAGTCAGACTTGGGCTTGATAATTGCAACGATTTACAAAAGTCTTGACATGCTATAAACCGTTCAATAATGAAAAATTGTAAAGTTCATTTCTAACTAATCTTGACATACTTAATTCCGTACATGAGTAATTGCTATCGATACTGACGACAGATAAAAGTAAAAAACGCATTGCAATCAATCTAAAAAAAAAACAATTGGACGAAAAATATATTATTATCTATTGACAAACAACCTTGTCAACAAGAAAATCTTGTAGTAACATATTATGATCTAAAAAACGGTTCTTTGCTACTAAAATAGTGAAAAAAAATTACGTGTAAGGGAACACAGCAGGGATTGCAAGCTAAATACGTGTACTATGTTCTAGTTTTCATACAAATTTTCTATGAGTTTTTAATATAAAAAACTTGAATAATAAATAATTGTACAAACTAACACTACTGTTGTACCACGAAAAAAGACCCCCGTCCTGTATTAAAATAATAGCCCTTTATGATCATATGTTTGCGTATTTGAATCAGGTCCTTTACACGCGTTAAATGGTACAAAAGGAGATTTTATTGGTTATTTTTTTTCACAAAACAAAAATTAATTTAAACATCAAACAAAAAAGTGTGCATGTATTAAAATTCGTAGATTCATAGAAAATACATAATATGCTGATCATTTATGTTAATATCGGTTAAACAAGAATCCTAGTTGTGCTTCGAGTGCGTCGCTCGCAAAAAAGACATGTTTAACAATCGCCTAATAAATTTAATAACATTGTAGTAAAAAAAAAAGAAAACCACGTTACAAAAGTTTTCTAGATATAAAAAACATTTTTGATGTAGTTACAATGCATATATCGACGAAATGTAACTTAGTAGTGCTAAAACTCATTCATGCCGCTTGAAATAAATTGCATACCCTATACTCACTGCATTTTCCCAATTAGCTTAATTAAGTATTTTCAACAAGAAAAGATTTGCGTTTTGTATGCATTTAGTCTTTGCGATCTTTCTTTTTAATTTTTTTAATAAATAAACAAAAAAGCAAATTGGGTCATATTTACAGATCAAAAAGCATTACAAAATTGTTTTATATAAAATTTTGGTTGTGTCAAATTGTAAGATTTCATTTGTTCGTTTAAAAGTTCTTTACTGCAAAAAAAATTTTAACATATTTACAGTGTTCCCATAGCAACTTTAATTTTTAGAAAATGTTACGATATAATCACAACATGCGAAAACGGTATAACCAAAAGAATCGGCAAACAAAACATTTTTTTTTCGAGAGAAATAGGAAGGAGGAAGGGTCCTATATTTAGCGGGTTTTATATTGAAGAGGACTTTTATGCAAGTTTAAACGAGCGAAATTGATTTTCAGAAAATCACTAAACTTTTGGGAAAAATAAGGGTCTTCTTTTCGAGGTAATACAGTAGAGATAAGGAATCATTGCCTCAAAACTCTATTTTGCAAATCAACCAAGTGCATAGCAAATTTTATTACGTTTAAAATATTTCAAAAGTACGTATAGCTCGCTTTTTTAGATGGCATCATTCGAAGTGCTATACATATGTACGAGTACCAGTAAAATAATTTTTCATTATCATTACAGAACGGAAATTTTGATAGATAGAAAAGCATAAAAAACTATATCTAAAAAGATAAAATAATATTGTAAGGGTCCAAAAATCGATAACTCTCTATAACAGAAATCTTTTCCAAAAAAAAGTACCGTTTCAACAGTAATTTATAACTTCCACGCTATACGTCTACCCTCGCTGGCCTGATAACCAAACATTTTAGCCGAGTATAGCATATTAAGCGCTGAAAGAAAAAGGAATAAAAAAATCCAATTTAGGAAATTTCAAGTAAATCACCGAAAGCATAATTTGACCAATAAAAAACGAAGAGGGAAAAATAGTATGTTACAGAATTTTATTTAAAATATCGGGCTCAGAGACGATACTGGTGTGAAATCGCTAACATATAAAAAATCCACACCACCCAGAAACCCTTAGTATACAGTGGACATAGAATGCTCATACTATTTCTGGGTTTAAGCGTCAGTACTCGACATGTTTACAATATTGGTATATAAAACTATTTAGATTTTGGTCAAGAAGAATTAAGTGCAGTAGCAAATGCTAAGATATAAAAATTTATACCCCTCACGCACCGATCCCACACCACACGGCAATTGACAATTAGAAGAAAAAAACAGTATTGACTTGCCTGTAGTATGACACAAGGTGTTGAGGCATTATTGACTCTTAACTTCTTTTGGTATATAAACGATTCAATGAAAATACTATAAAATTATATTAGCGCATAAAGCCTGTAAAGCTCAATGGTGCTGAATTTATCACGTCAAGTTTTATTTCATAATACAAGTCATATTAGAGTACAAATTTTATTTTCATAACAGGTAAAGAGTTTAAGACGAAAAAAAGTGTTAACAAGATCATATCGTTAAAAATAAAATGCCAAAAGTAGAACTCGAATACCGTTTACTTTCTTAGTAAAGTAATAGATTTTACATAATAAATAAGTACCGTCTGTATTATTCATGTTTTTTTCATTGGCGCATCGGACACCTTTGCTGGCCCGGAACCCAAACACTAGTAACTACACAAATGCAAATGTTTGTAGCTACAGATTAGCAGTTTTTCGGTCTTTATACAACTTATTTCTAATCGGAAAAGCATTAAATTCTAATAAAAAAACTTAAAAGACAATCGTACTTTTCAAAATGTGATTTTAAATGCTTTTGTCAAAGTTATATCGTTAATACTAACACAGGCACGTTTTTGGGTTGAAATAAGTAGTATACGTGTTTTTAACAATTTTTTTGTGTTGCTTTATAAAAATGCAGTTTACTATCAATTATTATGTTCTTGTAAATGTTTTTTGATGATATCCCAGCGATAAAAACAATTTTTACCAACGTTTTTGTGTTTTGAAAACTAGTTTATACTAAGCCTGTTTTCTTTATTTTTATTAACGCGGTAAAAAATTTAATTTTCTTTGATGGTCAAGATTGATTGTAAACAAATAAGAAAAAAAAACTAGTACTCTTAAGTGCGATCGAGTCAAGTACTTAGGCACATATGTCAAAGTCGATTAAAAAAGAAAAGGTTGTGATATAAAATTATTCGTGGTTATTTACAACCCTTTAAAAAAGCAAAGAAAGCTAAAATTAGTGCACATATGACACGATTGTACTATTAACTCTACATATTCTATGTTACTTACAATAAAAAGCATTAAAATGCTAAAAATGTGTTGCAGATGATTTTTGCTGCTCTATTTTTTTACACATCATTTTATAAACGTCTTTTTTGTGTTGCCAAAATGTATTTCTTTATCTCGTTTTCAACAGAAAAAAATAGTCACACCAAGTATCGTAGAATTTCTGTAAATATAAGTCTCTATGCATTGAAAAACTACCTAATATGTAAACTACGTCGTAGAGAAATGTTCCCATATACTCACAGATAACTGCAAAATGCGCAAAAAATGTATTGACAGACATCGTAGCAACAACTACATAATTTATCAGGTTTTCTTTCTTGTTTCTTAATTCAAAAAATCCCTCAGATAGGTTACGTTTCCAAAATAAAAGGGGTTCACAGTATATTGTATGCCGTTTTTACAAAATGTTGCCCTAAGCTATTCTTCTTGGCTTTCTTATGTCTTTTATAATTAGATCCACAGTATTCTTTCATGCAAAAAGTACGTATTCATTAGAAATTTCAACCTATATGAAAGAGGCGGCGTAGGGTGAAATTTTTACTGAAGAAGTTTCTTTTTTACAAACCTGAACATAAACTGTATATATTTGTATTTGTTGCTTAAGTTTTTCTGGTGCGTTCACACGTGTTGCAATTCTAAATTCTTTATTAAAAAAATACTGCTTAAAAGACCCCCTAAAATGTGGTGCAGAAATATTTTAAAAACGTTATTAACCCGCTAGCTATATCTTCAGAAACAGTTTCGACGTTATTAAAATCAGCGTTCCGGTTGTTTGCTGTCGACATCAGTTTTTTTTATAAAATTACATTGCACGTTAATTTGTTACTTTGTTAATTATTTTCAAAAAGTGTTTTTTGCCGGCGTAAATCTGCGCTTTGAGCAACTAAGTAACTAAGCTTGTAACAAGGTTCGTATCCGGGCTTTATTTTTTAAGTGAGCGAAAACAAAAAATTGGCTACAACAGCAAATATAATTTATTTTTTGATAAAGAAATCTCATGTTAATGAACAAATACGATTGTTTTTTAAATATAATTTTCGGAAATTTTATCGCCTAAAAATAACTCTCTCACCTATATATGGGCGTGGAATTTTGGTCGTTGGATAAAGGGGCATTCCGGTCTTTGTCATCTCAACTGTTTGACATACAAAAAACGTAAATAGCGGACACAGTGGAGTAGCTAGTATTTTTTAAGAGGCGGGAAGGTCGGGGTTCAAAAATTTTTTCCCATTTTCAGTTTACTTCTTTTTTGGATGCTCAATATAACAAGGGTGTCAGATACAAAATTACAACATAATGTTCATTGTGTGTTTCTAGATATGATTAATTAACAATTTTACGACTTTGACGACTAATATCTAATGAGCTTTGCACGTCAAATATATATAAATTATGCGTTTATCAGACACGCAGTTACAGGTTTTTTTGTATTAGGCACAAAAACAGACGAATTCTTGCTCAGCTCTAGATGCCTTTTTGGAAAAGTTCAAAATTGCAAATGTTCGAAGGAAAGATAATTGCAAACCGTATCGTTTTTAAAAAACAGGGGTAAAAATTTATTGTATGTTTATCTAAAAAGCGTTTTGGTTTGTATGTCTGTAAACAACCTTGTACTGTAACATGATACTGTAGCATAAGATTATCTTATATTTCCTTTTTATGAAATTTCAATGTAGTCCAGGTAAATTTTTTTTATAATAAATACATTTACAATGTTTTTAGAGTATTTTTGTAGATATTATATGTTTTTTACTAAGTATAAAAAATACTCCCCATATCATGTTTTTACAATATAGCATACATTTTCCTGTAGGTATGGGCTACAATGCCTCCATAATATATTTCTAAAAAAGGCTGCGCATTTTTTTTGTATTATTTATAGAACACATTTGTAATTTCTAGTTTTAGTTACAGATTTACTTTGCCCTTTCAATTGAATCTCTATCTCATATTGAAACAAGTATAGTTATTGACGTAAAGTTGTAAAAAAGCGGTTATCAGTTGATTTAAATTTTAATTTTGTTATTTGTTTAAAAATTAGTTATAAATATGTATTAAACTACAGCGCTTTTGACCAAACTATTTGGGCATATTTTATCTTACATTTGTGCAAAAAGTACTATTAATTAGACATGCATTTAGTCTCAAACTCTGAGACTCCAATAAAGCTATATAGAAGTTACATTTCTTTTATAATTTGTATATTGCGTTGATATTTGAGGCTAAAAAGTAATGCCAATTTGCAGAAGTTTTCGCATATACCACGTTTTATACATGTCACTGTTTTCAAAAAATCGCGTTTACTGCTTTTCGCATACCAAATAACATTGCGATTTAAAGCTTTTTTTAGATGCATTAAAGTTTACATTTTTAGCGTTTTTACATTTTAGGTAAGCTAAAAAGACAATGTTGTATACATGTACACCAAAAAGCTAATGCTTTTGTCTCTGGTGTCAAGTTTTTGCCAAAATATTTTATATATATATAATGAACTTTCAATACATAATTAATCAAAACTAGTAACTGTGTTTTTAAACATATATAGTTCTTTTTATACAATAAATACCACATATTTTCTACTGTATCTTTTGTCATTGGTATTTTGTTGACTTTTATCAACACCTTAAAGTAAAAACGCATTTAAAATATAATTATAACAAAGTTTATGTATCTCGGTGCAATTTTCTTACTATAAAAAGTCTTTGACAAAGCCACAAATTTGTCAATTGTTATACTTATCATGACAATGCATAAACACCTGCAGATATTATATAGTGATTTAAAAATTGCGTACGTTTGTTTTATTTCCGAAAAATGTTCTATAGCAGGTTAAATTTCTTTTAATGTTGTTGCGTTGTATGTTTTTTTTTTTTAGACTGTAATTATACAATTAATGTCGAACCATCATGAAACATATCACGGACTAAAATCTTTAAAATTTTTTTCATAGAAAAAATTGTTTTATTTGGCATGTTCTCATATTTGAATGCATAGCTCATGTATAATATTCGACAAAAAAAAGAAAAACATGCTTTTTGCTGTTGAAAAATACCATGCGTGAACAAAATATTGTACCAAAATTACATGGTACGTTCAAGTTCGTATGTTTATTACTAGTCAAGTGTAGTTTTTCATTTCACCAATCGATACTTATATTTTGACTGGCATTTCATACTTTTTAAATCCTTCTAGACATAGTAATATCATTAGTTATAAGTATGGCCCGCATAAATGCGGTAACCGAAAAAATAAACACAGCAAAGTACAGGTTTCTAGACAAAAGCCGGCATTTGGCCTAAAAACTAAAAATTTATCTAAGTAACAAAAATATTTTATGTAGTCGTTCAGTTAATTTTTTAAAATTTCATTTAAAACAAAAAATGCTTTGCTAATCAAAAACGGTATTTAAAATACTTTAAAAACTTTAATGACACTAAATAATATACAAATTAATATAAAAATAAAAATGAACCTGTTATAAAATATTGTATCAAGAATTACTATCTTTCATATTGTACTTCAGTTTACCTACTGAAGGTTATAAAAGTCAAAACTAAATATTGAAATTAGCCAATGTTACTATATAAAATTAAAAATGCAAGTAGCAACTTTTTAAAATATTAGGGGTAATATGGTTGCTCCAATAAGCTTTTAAAAAACATGTTGTGCTGCTTTTTTTTATGTTCGTTTCTATAGAAAAAATTTTGCGTTGGTTACAATGCGTCTATATGATTTTTTTGGTATTTCTTTTTGCTTTAAGTTTTTTTAGCAATTAAAACCATAATCTTAAATATCGGTACACCAACTATATTAAAGTACTTTTTTTGTTCTTATTTGTAGCCAGTAAGTACGTATAAAAAAATTACTAAAATACCGGTATTTATTACCGGCAATGCCGGGTTTTTTTTGTAAAAAAACCCGGCAAATTCCGGGCCCTAGTTATAATAATATTTATATACCGCCAAAAAAATGATATTTATACTTAATGGTATTATTTCTAATTTATAATGTATATTTTTTTTCTTTTAATTCGGATTTTATTATTACAAAAATTACTGCACAATAAAAGTCTCCCTTTAATTTAGGCGCAGTTTTTTTTTTAAACCAGGATTTTTGTCCCCTTATCATGTGTCTCTCCTGCTACGCGAAATGATTGGCTAGTCAAGATTTTTTCTGTATATTACACATAACTAAATGAATTCTAGCTAAAGGTAAACTAATAAAAACAAATCCAACGAAAATACAAAGTAAGACCTTATTAATAAAAATACACACAGCAGTTTTTTGCACCAAAAACTACTTTTGCGTGTTGGACGGCAGTAGATCTTTTTATGTTACTACCACAAACCTATCAATTAGATGCAAAAAAAAACACAAAAACATTTTAATTGTGCTTGTAATCGTTAAATTGCGTTCGAACCGTACAAATACACATAATTGTACACACCTGTATCGTTGTTTTGTAATAACTTGGCAGTGTGCAAGTATTTAGATAAACATTATATTTTCAGTTAGCTGCCGAATTTTGTATATATTTGTTGATGTATACATAAATAATACACTAGTTTGTCATCTAATGGTTCATCTCGTTTGACGTACAGTATCTAAACGCAAAAAAAAATCTATTGTGATAGGATCTATTTGCAAAATGCGTTTGTATGTACTTATCTAAAAACCTAGTTAATTTCTTTAACTTTTTTTCGTTTGTAATTAAGAAATTCAAGCTTTTTAAAACAATAAATAGCGTTTGTTTCGTTAAAAAAAATTAAATAATGCATATAGTATGTATTCCGATGGTTTCCTTATACTAGTTTTACCTTTCTATTCTTAAAAATCGTGTACTCTACATTTTTTATTGCGGTTGCATGGTTTTTTACTAGCAAAAATAGATTTTTATACACAATATGCATGGATGATTCGTTTTTTTCGTATCGGGATAGCCGATAGTTTCCCTTTTGTATAAAAATCGTTGTCTGGACTAAGGTATTTTTTTTTGTAGGTTGTTTTCTACTTTTCAAGTAAACCAGAACTAAATAATATTTTTTGAAAGACAAAAGGATTTATGCAATACGATAGTTTAGTCCAGCTTGTCACTAAAAATGCAAGATACGTGTTAGTGTCTTTTTTTGCGACGTGGATATTTAAAAAATATTGATTAAATTATCTATGGTAATGTTGACAATATTCTAGAATAATTTACAATTTTAAGGTCTGTTGCAAAAGAGCAACACTTTCGTCAAAGGGGTATTCGCAATAATTTTTTACATAAGCAAGGTAAATTTGTGTTACTAGTTTTCTTTTTGTAAATATATCAGATATGCTGCAGTTTTTCTAGTAACATTTATTAGCGGGTAAAGTTATGGCGCAACAATAAATTTATGGGATAATGCTAAAAAGCATTAGGATTTAGCAAATTAACCTTGGTTTACAGTAAAGACCCCGGTACCAGGATAGAAGAACACTGTTAAAGTTGTAAGTAAGTACGCGTATACAATTTATTTTTATTTACTAGTATTTTAACATAAAAATTTAGTTTATAAATTGCAAAAAAAAAAGTAAATTGTAAAAATCTATAAACCATTGCAAATCGTTTACAAAACCAATTTTTTTTGTTTTTATTGTGTTCGAAGTTGTTCTAATGTACTCGATAAGTTCATTTGTGATTGCATTGAAAACGAAAAATACCAACAATAACTAAATTTATTTTTAGCGGGGTGCATGGTTCCTGCGTAGTCAGGATATTGGTTTATATCCCAATATGTTGCAGTACTATAAAATTGATCTTATAGCAATCTGAGATAAGTTATTATACACCCTATATATTTATGGTACAAAATAATTAGAGAAAATAAATTACACTAAAAAACCTAGTATTTTTTGCAAAACAAAGCTAAAACAACAAGAAAGAACAAAATCGCAAGCAACTGGTTTTTATATATTGACTAAGCATTACAGATAAGTTTTAAGCCCGTTTTTCCCTATACGCTTCATTTTACCTTATTTTAATATCTATGATTTCTTTACATAAGAAATAAAATTAATATTTTTTTAATATTTAAATTTGCAATTAATGTGTATTTAATTATTACTAGCAATATTTTTGCAGACATTTTATATATTTAAATTGAGTTTTTATTATATAATGCAGCCAAACATAGTTTCGCTTGATCTTTAAACACAAATGTAAGGCCAAATTAAATTTCTGTATATTAGTGGTTATTTCTTTTTTTTATAAAACCTTATAATTTCTGGTGAAAATATGCCAGTATGTGATTTACCTTTAATTTTTTTTATGCAATAGACTAGGAACGGATTTACATTTTCAGGTACCAGGGGCACCTTTTTCTGTAGGGGGCTCCCTTCTTTTAAGTAATATTTATTTTAAAAATATGTGCTTAGATCTAGGCTGTGTTTTAATAGTTTCATCTTTGCACTGATAAAACGTATTTATATTCATTTAATATCAGAAATACTTAAAAGACTATTTTAAGCATACAAATATCATTTTTTATTAAATTATGTTTCGCATTGGCCTATGAAAATTTGTTCCTAGCATTTAAACACGATAAAACCTTGGCAATTTTTTTTGTATATATTTTAAATGTTTTTTTACCTAAAAAATAGACTTTGTTCTTTTACGTTTTTTTTGCTAGGTACGAATTTTTTTTGTTTCAAAATTTTACTGCTTATTTTGCTCTAGTAATTCAAATTATAATAATAATTAATAAAAAATCCTCAATATATAAAATATGCTGATACAAATATAAACAAAATATTAACTATAAATGACAGAAAAAAAATGTTGTTTTTTTTCTCGTACGCAAGAAACGCTAAGTTTGCATTTCTATCCATACTATTTGACCAACATGGGTCAAGAGAACCAGATTGGCAAGTTGGTAAAATTGCGGATAAAATTTCTCTAAATATACTGTATTATCTTTATTTATTCTTAGAGAAAAAAAACATATGTGCAAAAATTTAAAAATTTACAGATTTTGCAATAGCAGGCTTTGCATAAATATCAGTTTTAATATGTTTTGTTGTACTTTTTACAGATTATTATACAATGAACTTGCACTTATTTTGTAAATAGTTTTATTACGCCATGCATTTGTTCAAAGATAAAAAAAATCAATTTTTGCATTAACAAAATTCTTAATACAAGGCAACCAAATAAATACTTTTTTTTTTTGTTGGATTAAATATAAGCTTATGTTGGTTGTCTGCAACAGTTATTATTTTAGAATATTGTTTACTTCGTATAAAATTACAAAATATATCTAGAAATATAGATGATGTACGGCTGCCAGTTTAACAAAAACGTTTTTTAGGTAAAAAACAAACAATGTAAATTTGCGTTATTTTTTTGCAATTAGATATAAAAAGTATAAAATATATATTAAAGCATAAACTAAGGTGTACCATGTATGTTTAAACAAAAATATGGGTACCTTAGACATTTTGGTTAAATCTAATACATACGCCAAAGGCATAAGATTGCCTCCTTATTTCTTATGTTTTTGATGCTAAATTGTTCTTATAATTGTAAAATTTTTTATTATACATACACTGTTGCATAGTTACTTTGTTTGCGTACATGTCTTTGTCACTTTTGTATTTAAATGTTTTATTTTATTTTTACGGGTAAATAATTACAGCTAATTTTTTTTATAACCAGAGTAAAGTGCACACCAGTACAGTTTTACAAAAAGATTTGTATTATTATCTAATGATATCATTTTAGTAACACATAATGGTAATCAAAATTTAAGAAATTAAAAAATATTTCTGACTATCTATAAAATAAATATGCAGAACTTTAATTTATTATGCATATATTGTCAAGAATTTTTTTTTTGTATATACGTTTGTAGATATATCAATATTTACGTTTTACTGCCCCCGAAGCCACAGTTACCGGGTCACATGCCCCAAGTGTCCCTTCACGTTAGTCCGCTCCTACGGGATACCTGAGGGTACTTTTTTTCTAGGGCTCTTTTTTATTTGGAACAATTTTTTGTAGTAGGAATATCAAAATACAGTTTGTTATTATATATGCTGTTTTGCCATAGCGGTTTGCTGTAAAGTAGTATTACATCAGCTGAAAAAAATATATACTTCTGCGTATAATTATTATAAAATTTGTATATGAATAACAGTAAGTACAAAAAAAGTGGTACATGGACTGCGTAGACACGTGTATGCAGTACATGTTAAAAAGCACATACATATTTTGTGTTAACAAAAGATCAATTTATTAGAGACTTTATAAATTGGTAAAATTATTTAATTTTGTTTTAGGATTCGTACTTTTAAAACAAAGCTTTAACACAATAAAAATTAATATTTTTATTATATAGTCACTCAAAGTAGATACTCTTAAAAAAGAAATTTATACCAGATTTGCTGTTAAACTCGCAATTAATTTCCCATTATAAAAGTATAAACAGCTTATAACGAATATCCAAATTTATAAATTACAACTAAAAACTAACTTATTACAACGTATTCGCAAAGTTTAAACGAATCCCATTACAATATTAAAAAAGCAGAGGAACACCCAACACCAAAATTTCTTTTTTAATGGATTTTATGGCTTACTTTAAGAGGCAAAACCTATTTCAAAAAATTCAGAATACCAAAGTCGTTTCAAATTTTTTTATAAACAATACGAACAAAAAAATAATATAGAAAATCTATTTTTTTTTGTCTCTATATACAAAAGAGTAAGACTCATGATGCAAATTACGCAAAAGTAAGCACTGCTTGTACTATAAAAGCGTTTGTCAGTTTGTTTACAATATATTTGTTACGGTGAAAACTTTTATAGCATTGTTATGCATCAATTAATATAGTAAAAATGCTAATCTATGCGTTTATTAAAAAAACAATATTTATTTATTTTTTGTACATTTGCGTTGTTTGCAAATATTTTAGTTGATTGTACTGTAAGAACATTCATGTTAATGTTATAGCATAAGGGTGGGTCATGAAGACAACGAAATAGATTGGCGCATTCTTGCCGAGGCTTGGGAACATCAAACCTTCAAACGAAGTCGAAAAGTAAAAAAAAATGCGTAGAATTGTCTTGTGTAATTTTAATCGCTAAAGCGATCAACATTGGCTTGTCGCAGGAGCCGACTTGTTTTGGCTATTTTACTTAAAAAGACGAAATTGGGCTCGAATATTTTTTGATGAATAGGTATTTATTTAGAATGTTTAAAAAAACTTTTGTTCGGAAGTATAAAAAAAGAGCAAAGTAGATGTAAATAAATAAGTACTTTCTTAAAGCAATTACCTCGCGTAACGTCCAAAGGCTTTTAAACAAACCCAATATTTACCTTTAAGATGTGTTAGGACGAATAAACGCGCAAATGGCGATCCCTATTTGTATTTTATATTCATTATTATAAAATATAAAATTTTGGCTTACCACGCTAAAACAAAAATATTACATTAAATAGGCGCATAGCTTTATTAAACAGCTTATGCTAAATTTTGCACAATAAAGCGCGAACAGTAGGTCTTAAACGCAATTTTTTTTTTTGTACATCTTTTTTAAACCTTTGTTTAACAGTTTTATTGTAAAACTTGCATTGAAATATTTATATTTTGTTGCTTTTTTGAGACAAAAATTGTGGCAAGAATAATCTTTATAGAAAAGGCAACTAGCCGGGGGCTTAGGGCATATGCCTAAGTGCTTCATGTAAATTAGTTTTTCGCAGGGACAAAAACGAACGCAATTGGCGTTTATAAAGAGTTCATGTTTTTATAGCTGTTTTGCAGACAGTGCGTGCAGGTTTTGTTGTGTTTACTTTTTACACTATTTGAAACAATATCTGCTACCATTAAACAATAAAAATATGTTTAGTTCTTGTATTTACTTTGTATTTTTGCGCCTCTATATGCATATTTTAGTCTTTTTATTAACAAAAATATGCAGCAGAATATCATGAGCAGTAAGATCTCCTTTGGCATATTATACCGTGGTGCCGTAAAGAACCGATTCTTTTTTTTGTAAGATTTATGACTAACCAGAGATCACTATTTTTATAGTGTGACGAATTTGTAAAGTATTTTAAAAATATAGTAATTGTAATTCAAAGTGTTATAACAACTAAAAAAACATAAAAAAACTGTGTTTACTTAATGGTTAGAAGACTTGCCTTCCCTACGATTTGCAAGTGAAATTATAATAGCTGTACAAACTAAAAGTACTTTCTTGCGTAATTTTACATAGTAACATTGCCAATATCTTATTGTGCAAAAAGTGTATATGTAACATAGCTGTTGAAGTATCTAGTTTCTAGAATATTTCCGCAAAACTTTACAGGGATGTACAAAAGTGCATATATAGCAACAACAAGCAAGTTGTATGCAACAACGTGTGCAATATAAAGGTATAAATGTTCTACACTTACTTAACAACAATCACTTAATCGCGAATCTCTATATATATAAAAAGCACGGAAATTTCACGTTAAACGTAGTAGTGCTTTTCAAAAGGTCAGGGAGGGTAAGAGCTTATAGGAAAGTGTAGAAATGTGCCCACCTGAACCGTTTTATTGTAATTTTAATTACAAAAAAAAACATTCAAAAAAAGTTATTTTTTTTGGTCTTTTTTATTACAAAAAAAAGTTTACAGGATAACTTGGCTTGGCCTTAAAATGAATACAACTATATTGCACACAATATACAAAAAAAATTGATATTGTATCATACAATCTTTTTTTTCGCTTTTGGCGCAAAGGTAAATATAAAAATGCTAAATTTTTAGTATAGATATTATTTCGAAAACACTGCTTGGCCTAAAGTTTTGTTAATCTACAGAGGAAAAAGCGTTAATTTTTTTATATCAAAAAAAGATTCATATCAATCATCTTTTTGGAAATCAAAAAAAATCCTAAGCATTTTTATTCTCAATGTCAGAGTAATAAGATGCAATCAAAAATTTTATGTAAAAAGGTTTATGCTTACTTTTTTTATGCTAAAGAGATTGTTCTTTTTTTCTCTGTATAAAAAATTTGTTGTTTAAATTTTATCTACAGATTAAATGGCCGATATTGCTAATTAAAAGATTTCACTATTAAAATTTGACTTTTTTTACGTAAAATCAATAGCAAAAGACAAACATCTATATTTGCTTACATTCCGCTTTTAAGCAAAGTATATACGGGTAATTAATTAGTAAATGTTATTAGGCAGTCTTGTTTGTCTTTAATGTAGCGTTTTTCGAGCCTAAAATAAGCAAAAAAGTCTAGCTAATCTAAGTTATAGCGAGTTGAAGATAGTTATGTAAGCCTTTTGCTAGATGTGTATACTTGGCATGGCTGTTTTGTGACAAAAAAATGCCAACCGTGGCCTTTTTTGACCATTTATTTGAATATTGTAATTCCCCGATATGAAAAAAATGCCAACATTTTTATAAGTTCAAAAGCGCAAATATATGCAAAACAATGCAAAAATACTAGAACGAAATACTTTTTATAAATTACTTTATTTTTACATTAATACTTCATCTTTCTTTTTAGTAACATTGACAGCTTTTTAATCACCTGAACTGTGGAAATTTTTTTATCACAAAATATACTAGAACATAATGTCATATTATCGTATCTAGTATTTATGTATACTGGTTATACCTTCATATTTAGTTTTTATTATGAAAAAAAGCATTAAAATATATTTTATAGCATTTTTAACTTAATTTATTAGCGTATACTATACACAAACTTTTTTTTTTGTCTATATTTGTTTTTTGTATCAAAAAGTACAAGGTGCATAGATAAATGTCAAATACTTAATACGGCGTGCAGTCTTTGTTAGTGTTCTACCATTTAACATATAAATGGAGAGCAAGCAGCATTATATATTTATAACGATAAAAAAACAAAATTTCTCTATATAGCAAGTTTGTAAACTTTTTTTAAATGTAAGATCTATGTATTTTATAAGATTAATGTCAATTGTTTCAAAGCGAAAAAAAAAAATATTTTTGGTATTTAGCAAACACTGTCAAATTAATGTGACATGCAAAAACAACATTTTTTTTTTATGCGCATACTGTCTTAAGTGTCATAGCAATTACAAACGCTCTTTGTACGCAAAGTCCCATTGCCTTATACAATTTGTTTTGTGCTTATTACATTTTTCTATAGAAATCATTAAACACGCCGTTTTTGTATATATAATACATAAGAATTATTTCATCTTCTTTTTGTCATGTTTTATTGACAGGTAAGACAAAATTGCAACAAAAGAATATATTATGCGGCTTTTTGCGTAAAAAACCCTTTTTATTCTTAGGCTTTGTTCTTTTTTTTCTTTTATAGTTACACTATAGTAAAAAAAGAAGTATGCTTTATTAGGGTTATTTATTTAGTTTTTTTTTGACCATTTTCACTAAAGTATATTCGGTATAGTGTATTCACTATAATAAAAAATACATTATAGTAAAATTTCAAACAAAAATCAGTATAGTGTATATTTAATATAGCATTTTGATCACTGATAATACAAAATGCGTAAAAACAACACGCTTTGTGTATTTTTTGGCATTTAGTGCAACTTTTTAGACCAATCCGCGTCTGTTATTTCTGGAAAATTGAGTAAGAAACAAAACATAGAAAAGGATGCTTTTAAATTACTATTACAAACAAATATTTTTAACCTTCATATTTGGCATATACTTATCTCCTTATTAGTACATAATGTATAAGCATCTAGCACATTTTATAGTTTTTTTCTTTGGCTAAGCGATAAAAAAAAATTTAGTCACATACTTAATGGTATGTTATGATAGGCACACTACAATAGTCTTAAAAAAAAATCTGATCAAATTTTTAAAATTGTGTTTTTATTTAGTATAATTGACAACTTATTAGGATTTGCACATGATAAATACATGACTTAAAAACTAAAATTTTTAGACTAAACTGTTTTCTACACAGATGAATACATTTTGGTTACCAAAGAGTAACTATAAACTACTTATATAGAGTTTTATGTTTGCAAGAAAAAATCGCTCGAAAATGATTTGATTAGACACAGCTGTATAAGGTATACTAATCCCTTGTATATTGCATTACAAAACAAATATGTAGGGTTTTTTTGCATTTTACAATCATTTTACTCTATCATGTTGTTTTTTAACTTTTTTTTAGGATTACCATAACCATGAGAGGTATAACATCCTGCAGGAATGCTAAATTTATGAGTGTTTGATGCTTTTTTTATAGCAAAAAAGCCACAACATATTTTTTTTTATTTACTTACGCGACAGTATTCAACAGAAGCTGATTTGCATGGGCATCACTCCTATTGTTTCAAATCTCACCCTTGATGTTCTTTTTGTATTTTTTCGAGCACCTTACAGATATTTTTTTGTCTAGTTACTTGGTTAAATTTACTAGGGGTATTTTAATAATTCGGTATACAGGCTCACAATATCGAAAAATCACTATAGGGATTTTTTTGTTACATTGACGAACAAGAAAAATTAATTCGTGATAGTAAAAAGAAGCTATGGTGAACTCAATATAATGACTTTTGCATTGCTTAACATTTTAATTTTTTTTTACCTTAGCTAAATTCACTAAAGTAAATTTTCAGGCTACTTATACTGGTAAATTACACTATATTAAAATAAAACAGAACACGGCCTTACGAATAGATCTTTTTATAAAACCGAAACACTGACAGAACCTACAAAAAAAGCTTTTTTTAGGTCAAGATCAAGTATAAATGCAGCCCTTTCTATAGACTGTTTGTACAAAAGTGCAAAGTTTTGTACTTTTAATGTATAAAAACATTTTACAAATAATAATAGTAAAAAGTTTGTATATCTTAGGCAAAGCCGAAAACTTACAGCTGCAAAGACTACATATGTAAAAGCATATAACGATATAGTTTTTTATGTCAAGCCGATAAACTACAACGTGTAATTCGGCATATAAAAACAAGCAAAAGCTTGCGTTTCTGCATTAAATAAAAAAATTGAAAATAAAAAAATTGCCCTGTTTTTTTACGTTTAACGTTAGAATCTTATTTTATATTTAAATCTAACAAGTGTACAAAAACACATAAAACATACAAGTCACACATTGATTTATTTATTTAAGTAAACATGATAAAGCAAAAGATAAAATGCAGTGGACTATATATTTTTTGATGTTTTAGTATTTCACATGAGCACAACTCTTATTTTGGTTTCGTTACGCAAAAAATGCCTTTGTTTGCTATAGAATTGGAAACTAATTGTAAGAACGGTTTACTGGATGTATACAGGTTGTTAATAATTTTGTTTTTTTTATATATATTTTTAAATGCAATCATACTATTTTTTTTTTGGCTAAGGTATAATTTTTGTAACTAAATCTGCCATATGTTGCTGATTCAAAATAAAAATTAACAAAACATGATGGTATACAATGTGATTTTCTGCTCAC
Organism: Agrenia bidenticulata; assembly: GCA_034694785.1. Taxonomy (NCBI): domain Eukaryota; kingdom Metazoa; phylum Arthropoda; class Collembola; order Entomobryomorpha; family Isotomidae; genus Agrenia; species Agrenia bidenticulata. The sequence goes on along the minus strand of JAQFYM010000768.1, from coordinate 10,530 downwards.
TTAATTTAACATAACTGTGACCTTAGTATAAAATAGACACAGTACTACTACCATAAGCGGCACAAGGAATTTATGAATCCCTGGCTAAATTTTTTCGTGCACATAAAATCAGATTTTAAACTTTTACATTGCATTGATTCTAAACTTTTTATTATTTTGTTTACCCTGTTTATTTGTTACTGCTGTACAAAATTTTTGTACTTAACTGATTCGATACAAATATCAGGTTGACGACAGCTATCAAAAGAATAAAACATTACAATTCTATAAACAAATAAATTTCAAGGTAGGTAATATATTTTTGCGCAATTAAATGTGTTTTGTAGTAAAAATACTACATTATTAAAATAGTAGATATTATACAAGTAACTCGAATTTACTTATGTACCGCAAAAGCTATATTAAACAAAAACTAGCAGTGTTAAGCACCCAAAAACATAAAGACCTATGTTGTTTAACAGTTTTTTTAAAATTGCAAAGTCAGTTGTAATAGGTTTATGAGTTGTCATTTGTAAGTAAATCATATTTATTTTGTGCGTAAGTTTTCTATTAAGTTTAAATATACACACACTTGATCTATGGTAAGAAACTAAACTAAAATTTAGGGTCTGGTAACTCACAGTTCCAGTAAGTGGATAGTAAAAAAAAGCTAAACTCGTTTTGTGGACTATTAAATTGACATATAACTACGTAAAAAACATACCAAATACCGGTGTAATGTAAAAATTAAAAAAACAATACATTTTAGTAATAAAAACAGTGATGCTTCTTTTAATAAATATGCCGTCAAAATTATAAAATACTTAATTTGCAATAAAATCAAAAAAGAGAATATACCGCTATTACAATAACAAATGATCTTTATTGTACAAAAAAAAACTAACAAAGCTAAAAAAATGCAAAAAGAGGCATACTACCAAAACCGAAAAACCCATAAAACCTAAAAAAACTAGACAAACCTAAAAAACCTGAAAAACACGAAAAACTGCGAAAAAATGCAAAAAAATACAAAAACCCGTGCAGATTAAAAAAATAGGATTTTATAAATCATGAAGTTACTAATCAATTAATGACAAGAGTAATAATAAAACTGGAAAAGTGTGGTAGTTTATATTTGCCTGTATTTGTATATATTGCATATATTTGTTGAAATAAGCTTTAAAAGGGTTTGTGTTCATTTGACAAGATACATTTTGTTTCCGCAAATGCTTTGTATTGTTTTTTGTATTCCTTAATGTTTTGTAATTAACTTTTTTTATAAGTTTAAACAATACAAAAATCTGCGATGAAACCCATAAGTTAATCTTATATTTGGTATAAAATACACGTTTAAATATAGAAAAAAGTAGTTCAATTGTTTCTATTTCTATACACGAACTCATTTTTACTATCTATTAACTTACTAAAATGTTAAATTTTATATTATTAAAAGTGTTTCAGAACAACATTTATTGTCAACTTTGTATGTTGAAATGCAGATTTTACATGTTATTGTACAAAATTCACTGCAATCTATACTTTTTTTAATTTTCGGGCCTGATTATACGGGGCCTCTTAGCCAGCTCCCCGAGCCCCCATACATATATCCGCCTGTGACTAGTGGGGGTTTTGATGCCTTTTGTATTGGTTTAACGACATAAGTACAACAAAATATTTCTTATGTCAATTAGCCTTTTTCTATCTTTACTTTACTTTTTAGGCTTTGTGATAATAAAATAACAATCGAACGCTGCTACACTGAGAGTTCTATATAGGAACAATTTGTATGTTGTTTGCCTGTTATGAACTAAGTGGCTTATATTTTTCCGATCGCCTTTAATATTTGTATCAAAACGTAACTTACTATAGCAGTGGCGTACCCAGGAATGTTTGAGCCAGGGGCTAGTCAGTGTTATTTGTAAAAGTACGGACTCAAAAACCTTTTTTTGGATGTTTCAGGACTAATAATTTTTTTTTGTATTCTAAAAATAAATCAAAATTACTGCACAAAAAAAGACCCCCCCCCTTTAAATTCAGGCGTGAAAATTTTTCTTCAGAAAGGGTACCCCCCCTCGGTACGCGCCTGTACTATAGAGATGCAAAAAATTTTACTTTTTGTTAGTCTAATTAAAAAAACAGTATACGCGCCTAAAACATAAAAAATAATATGTACATTAACTGGTTTCATCTAAAGTTTGTCAGGAAAAATTCACTTTGATTAATTAAATACAGTGATGTTTTTCATACAGGGTTTTCATTTTAATGTGATTTTCTAGAAACAATTTTTGCTATACTGTTACGGATGAAATTTATATGAAGCTCTTTAAAATAATTCTTTGCGTATATGATTTGTAAATCTCTTGAAATATGTTGTATGAAAGAAATATTATAAATTAGACTAAAATCAACACACTATTTTGTAGTAATTTTGTAGTCGTTTTTGTTATTAACAAAATCTTACTATGATATTTGCATAAATATGCATTTTTGGGTAAATAGACATATATTTTTGCTATTTTTACACGTCGTGTTGGCATATTCTCATTTTTGATGAAGAACAGTAAAAGAATGTACCTTTTAGACCATGGCCTCGTCATAGAACCTCAAAAATAAAAATTACGAACAATTATTGTACATAAATAACCGTGCAACGTGCAAAATACATAATTAAAAATTTTTGAACACAAACTATTATGATTGTTGGTTTTTCATATCCGTGGTTCTTGTTTTAGAACTCAAATAAATGTAAAAGGTCTATTTAAAGCCCTTTTGGTCTGCCCTGTTGTTAAGGTTTGCATTTTTAATAGCACTTATTAAATTCAGATTTGGTTTATAAAGATGCTAGTTTTTGACCATATTGGCTATAAATGCCATATAATATATTTCCACCGCCATTATTTTTTGTAGCGCTGCAATAACATCAAGTTTTTTTTTACAACAAAATTTTATTAGACTGTCTATAATATTCTGATTGTATGAAAATACGGTAAATTTACACGGTTGTAAAGTTCAAAAAAACAGATATCAGTCTAAAATTAATTTCTCTCGTTTGAAAAAATTATATAAAGATTTTACAAATGCAGAAAACTTTATATGTAAAAATAAAAAAATTCATACTCCAAAAAACAATATAAAAAATGATTTAGATGAAAAATGTTTAAAAAAAATGTTTGCGTAAAAATTTCCATTTAAAATCATTAGACATTTGTTAAAATAAAAACTCCCACAACTATTGATATGCATCTGCAAGAACTGGTTTTTTACTTTCGATCACTGCCTGACACATTTAAATATACAAAAGAATAGTTATTTGTGTAAACTATAGCATATTATATTGATCCATTATAACTAATTTCTGTTATCAAAAAAATAAAAACCTAAAAACGGGTCAAGAATAGAATTTTTTACGCAACTTTGGTCCTGTGTTTTTTTTTTTTGTTTTACATTGTTCTTCGCCAAAAAATATGATTTTACTTTTTATATGCTGGGGTTGTTTTTTTTCATGATCAAATGAGTAATCTTTTATTGTATATACTAAGAAAAGGTACACTATACCGTATAGGCGCATAATGAGTTTGCCACTTTAACGAGCTATGTAACTGCAATTTTATATGATATTTGGTTCTTTTAGATTTGCTTCGTATACAACAATTGTGTAATCACATTACATGGACAGGATTATGATTTAGACTATAAATAGCGACCCTTTCTGATATATGTACCTTGGAATCATTTGCTTTAAAATTTGGCTACGGGTCGACCCATGGTTATATACACTGATTATAATTTTTTTATGCAAAACGATTACACTAAAATTAAACGCCTTTCCGAAATTAACCCAGGGTGTTGTATTCGGCGTGCTTTTACCAAAGCAGTTTAGTGTTGTAAAAACCAGTTTCTGTGATAAACAATTTATCACCCGTAATTTTCTAAAAAGAAAAAAATATCAGAATAAGGTTTTCTAAGTTAAGCAAAAAAGGGTAAGTTAACGATTTATCTTGCGGCGGGAAGATTATAAGTCCCTGTAATGGTGTCATATGGGTCATATAAGTCAATAAAATCAAGATCAGAGATTGCAGAATAAAAACGAAAATTTATGACATAAACAAGCCCAATAAGACCGACTCAAATGCAATTTGACGTTCCTCTATTTCCCGAAAAAAAAATAATACATTTGCCTCGTAAAAATAAGAGAACTAGTTTTTGTAGCTCTTTATGCAACTCATTGCGCAATATAATTTATCTTAAAAAACGTATGATAACACACAGCATTGAAACAAAGAAATATATGATATTGTAACATGTGACAAAGTTATTCAAAAAACCATAATAAGCTAAAAAAGGTTTTTTAAACATAGCTGCGGCGAATCAATACCAAATATCGATAAAAAAACGATTAAAAATATGTATAAAAAAACACAAAAAAAATATTAATGTACAGCGTTTTTTGTTATACTAGATTTACAAGCTTTGATGCATAGCTTCTTTTAGCAAACATTAACTATTAGGCAAAAATGCAAATAACATTATAAAACTTATAAGAAAGCATTAACCTATAAAAATAAAATTATAAGCCCGTTTTTTTTAAACCGGTTGCAATTAAAACTGTATTAAAAATATAAAAATCCCGTCACAAAAGACAAAATACTCGCATAAACATAAATAGCAATATAAATTTCACACAGTATTAGAAACTTGGTTTTTTTTATTACCATTATTGAATGTTGATTACTACTCCTTTTTGCAGTTTGTAATATTAGTGATGTTTTTTTCGATACTATGAGATGTCAAATAAACACCCAAAATAGCTACCGACCTCATATCATTACAAAAATTTTTGTTAAGAAGAAACGCAAACATATTTACCATTTCCGATAACAGTTGGCATGTCCATGTTTTTTTATCTATAGACAATATTTTATTTTTTTCATTATCAAAGCAAAAAAAAATATGAAATTTTTTTTTAATGCAGTGTACATTGCATTGTCGTATTGTGTTATGTATCAAATGTATTTTCTAAATTATTTTTCTAATATAATAAAATTTATCTATATTAAAGTTTGTCTATAGATATAAATTAAAGATAAATCTTGACTAGAAAATTAATCTATATACAATTCGTGTATATAGATAAAATCTTATGGACAGTTGAACTGTCTTAAAAATATTATTTATGACCGTTTTTTGATTAATAAGAACAAAAAATGCAAAAAACTATAGTTTCAACTTATATTGTTGAGTGATTTTAACTATAGCTAAAATCGTTTTATATATAGTAAAGATTATCGATATACAACTCATTTATATATAGAAAATATTTTTAAACATGCCGTATGATACATACATGTGTCATTGCGAAAAACTCAAAAAAATAATTTTAACACATTTATTTGTGGTAGGCTTAAAAAAAAATTAGATAAAATATCACTCTCTTAAACTTTATATTTACATGAATTGTGTTTTTTAATTTTTACTGAACTTTTTTACAAATTTTTGTTGTATTTTTTAACATTGGTTAAGATAAACTAAATGGTGTTTTTGTAATTTAATATATACTTTTTTTTTATAATATGAACATATTTATGTGTTATTTGGCATTTTCGACAGCAGAATTTAACTTTGTCTCATTAAGATTTTACAGACAAAAAGATTCTTAATACAAAAAAAACTTTTGTCAAACATATTTAATATGTACAAAAAGTATATAATATAAAAAAAAAAGACTTCTAATTACAAAAATAGGCATAAAATTGTTTTAACAACAGTGAAAGCAAACTTATTGGCCACAGCTGAAAAAAACGCATAAGATAGTTTAATTTTTGTTTAATAAGAAATAACGTAAATAAAAACCTTTGTAATTTCATCCGAGTATTACTAAATAACTGCAAAAATGTAACACTAAAATATTGCAATTTACTTTGTTTTTAAGGTTGCATTATTATATTATATGTATAAAAATAGAATTGAACACCGAAAAGTTAATCCGTTGTTTTTTTTTTATTTAGACGTTATAGTTTATCTTTAAATACAATCTTTTATAAATTTTAAAAAAAAAAAATATTTTATGCTACTACAAGACAAATTTTTACTAAGTACAGAGATATTTAAATAGAACTTACAACGATGGTCATGAAATATATAACCATTATAGTAATTTTTATTTTAATTTTAATTTTATTCCATTTTTACTATCTAATTCTAACGAATTTCTAATTCAAAAATTTTTGGTATGCTAGTATTTTTATACCTTATAAGGTTGATAACTCTTTAGCTTGAAAATAAAAATTTACTTAGAAAAAAAATTAACAAAAAAATAAAATCAAAATACAATGTATCATTGAATTGATCGATAGTCGAAACTGAAATATTTTTGTAAGTTAACAATAGATAAGGGAATACTAAACAATATCATAAAAAAAAAAACTTCCAATTTTTGAAAAGAACCTCAATTTCAGTCCTCTTATTCTTTTAGTGGTTCGCAAAGCTCACTCTTAACTGTTACAAGGCAAAAATTTACAATTACATGTGTATCAAAGCTACTAACTAATATCTTAACAAAAACAAAAATCACACGTAAATTAAAAAAATACGCCAAAAGAGCTGTTAGTAATATCCAATTTGTATACTAGTTTTTTATACTAGTGTTTGTCAATGTTTTCTACTGGTAAAAAATAACCAAATCATTTATAACAAATTATCGACAGCCGAACTAAGAAAAAAAAACAATTAAAACATATTTAGTAGTACTTTTTTTATTAATTTTACGATTCTTTGTTTACTTGCTTTTAGTTTTTAAAGTAACAAAAACTGAAAAATTTGTCCAAATGTAGGAAAGACGTTTTTGGCAGTTGACTATGTACATAATTTTAGAAAAAACTTTTTCAAGCCTTTTGAAAAACACAACACAAACCAATGACGGCTTTTATAAGTATTTTGGCTCCTTCTATTTTTTGAATGTGTAAGGCATAAAGTAGACATCCAATAATCTGAGCATCTGAGCATCTGATTTTTATGATTTCTCAAGTGTTATCTATATGGCAACTAGTATATATCCCTTTAGAATTTCCATGTAAAATTTACGTATTTATAGTTAACACTACCTTTGATCATATACCCTTGCACTAAGATTTTTCTGAACAAATTCAAAGTTGGTTGACGATATGGAGTGAAAAAAATCCGGTACGATATGAGAGGATCAGACGCAGTCGCAATATACAAATTTTGGGGCCCAGGGTCACGTTTTATGTGGGGGCGACTTTCTTTCAATTAATTTTTTTTAAAGGATTTGTGCTTTGATAAGGCTTTTTTAAAAACGTTTTATATGTAATACGGAAATATGTTTTGTTATAGAAAATATAAGGAAAAATTACCTGAAGTATACAAAGCATGATATCATCATTTTTTATCAAGGTATGTTTTACATCGGCCTATGGAAATTTGTTTCTAGCATGAAAACAAGATAACAACTTTGCAAATTTTTACCATATATTCTATATGCTGTTCTAGGCAAAGAAATAGACTTTGTTCTTTTACGTTTTTTTGCTGGGCATGAAACTTTTTTTGGTGAAAAATTTTAATGCTTATGTTCATATAGTAATTAATTTTTGGGTATAATCTAAAATAAGATTGAATATATAGATATGCTGATAAAAATTCAACCATCATTTTAACAACGATTGCCAATAATAAAAAATGTTTTGTTTTTTGTTTTCCTCTTACGGAAGCAACGACATAGTACATTTTTATTGATACTTTTTTGACGAGGTTGGTATTGAGAGTAAGTACCGGCAGGTGGGTATTGCGGTCAAAATCTATAAATATACTGTATAACGTTTTTTTATCTTAGAAATAAAACCTTAAACATAAATATTATTTATTTACGTTTTATAATTAGTTCGCTCTGCACAAATGGCTGCATTATATCTGTTTTTTTTTACTTTTTACATAATACTTTACAATGCACACGCACGTTTTTCGTACATAGTTACATAACAATATGCATTTTCACAGACATAACAAAAAAACAATTTTTTGCATTTACAAAATTTCGATGAAACAAGGCTACCTAATATTACTTTTTCTTGTTTTTGTTAGTCATATTTTGTTGTTAATTATCTACAATCAGTTATTATTTTAAAATATTGTGTAATTCGTAAACATTACAGAATATATTTAGCTTTATGAAACCTAGTAAAGCAAAAAACATAACCAATAAGTTTTTTTACCTATAAAAAAAACCAATATAATTTTGGGTTTTTTTATTGCATTTACAAATATATGAAGGAAAAATATAAATTTTTTGCTCTAAGTATAGTTCGACATATTTAAAAAAAATGGTTATATAACATTGATATTTTGATATTAAGTCACATACGCAAATGTCAAAAGATTGCCTCTTTTTTTTCTTTTGTTTTTATGAACATTCTAGATACTAATTGCTAGATCATTTCTTGTACTTATACTGCTGTGACGTTATATTATTTGAAAATTCCTTTTGTCACTTATGTGTTATTAAAAGCTTTATCTTAATTTTCCGGATAATAAAAAAAACATATTATTTTTTTAGCCAGAGTAAAGGGAACACATCAGTAAAGTAGTTTACAACGTTCATAAATGTAGTTAATCTAATAATAGTTATTTAGTAACACATACAGCAAGTCAAAATTTAAAAAAATTAAAGTATTTCTAAACATCAGAAAAAAAATATGCATACTTAACTATTTTTGCGCACATATTACCACAATTTTTTTATATATACGTTTGTACAAAAATCAATATTTATATTTTTAGGCCCTTGAGCCTTGGGCCCGAGGCACATGCCCCCAGTGCCCCCTCCCCCATTAGTCCGCCACTGATCGATCTTAACCATACGAAACAAAAAAAGACGGTTTATAATGTGCGTCACTATAAAAATTGTAGATTTATGTCATTTTATTAATATTTTTTATTTACTTCTTATATTTATTGTCATAGGTGACCTTTCTTACAACAATGTTCTATGTAAATTAATCAGTAACTATTTAATGCAATTGGATTCACAATACAGAAATATAGTTGCTACTGACAACTTAAAAATCCAGTTCATACTTGCACTAGGAATGCCTTCTGGGCTTTGTTAAGATCCATCATCAAATTGACCGACTCAAAATGTACAAGTATTACAGTGTTGTCAGGTTTAACGAAGAAATTTACCATATTTTTTATTAGAAACACCAAATTGAAATGGAAAAAAATTAAAGACATAAAATAAACATAACTATATAAAAATTAGTAAATAGTTAATGTATGGCATCGTAAAGCAAATCGTGTTAACTAAAAGTAACCAGAAACTTCTAATCAAAAATTTAGGCATTTATTTACTGTTAAATTATTTTTAATTGTCAATATAAATAATTTTTTTATTTTTTACATACCTATTTTTGACGTTCTCTTTTTATAAATTAATACTTTAAACAAATCATTGTCTAAATGTTGCTGTATCGATAAGTTGTATTTTAGTGTAGAGATATCACAAGTAAATATACTTTTATCATATTTTTTTAAGCTCAGATGTATCTGCGGAAAAGTTGTATTTTATAAGCTCTGTTATTTTTTAAGCTTGATTTTTTAGAAGTGCTAAAAAAATTGAGAGACAAAATTTATTTTGAGATTTCTAGACTAGAAACTCAACACTGCTATAAAATATACACACTGAAACCCACATAATCAGCACTTCTATTAAAAAAACGCAAAATTTACGTAACCGCAGTTATCCGAAGTTTAGCAGTGCTAAAAAAAATTTCCTCACTCTACGTTTTTATAATTAAGTACTCTTTACATTATTTGCAATATGAATCTGTTTAAATACTAAGTTCTTACTAAATATATCTTTCACCAGCAAAATATTATATTCTACATGACTTTCTCGGTAAAAATTACTAATAAAAATATTCTTTTTACATTTGTCTCATTTACGGCTTGTTTACACTTTAATTATTATCAAAAAGACGGTTAAGCCACAATTAAAGGCCTGGGTATACAAAATCGGTGTAATTAAGAATGTGCATGACGTGTTAATTATAGTATCATCACTTTTTTTTTATAGAAATCAGCCATAATAAAACGTTAATCAACTATAGTAAAAGCAAAATACAAACGGTGACCAAAACTTTTTTTACTGCTAATTGTATGCATAAAATATAATAATATAGTAAAAAAATCACAACAGACATGGATGGTTGCATAGGGGATTGTTTTCCATAGATAAAATTCTACTTTAGATATTGGAAATACGATTTTTTTTGCATATGGTAAAAAATCCTTTATATAAAAATTTTTGGAAGTAAATTGGGGCTACATAATTTACCATAGTAAAAAAAAAAATCTACCCTTATGGCTTGTCCAGGATTTTACGTACTGTACGTTACAAAAATGCTATAAAAATATATACGTATAAGAAATATTTTTTATGGTACTTAAAATGTGGCACGAACATTAAATTTTAACATAAAAAACAAGTATGAAAAATAACTTTGCGTATAACAATTTTCGGCACGTCCAGTAAGACCTGTA